>CAJNDV010005003.1:9956-59122 GCA_905221635.1 Symbiodinium sp. CCMP2456 | reverse complement strand
CTCCCTCCCTCCCTCCCTCTCTCTTTTTCCCTGCATAGCTACATATATTGTGATGATGTCCAGAGTCCACAGGCTTGAGCGCAACGGCGAGTCGCGACTTCCCCTGACTTGCAGGTCAATGTGCAGGTCACCAGCCCTGCAAGACCGCCAGGGTCGGAGGCTGGCAGGACAGGATGCTCAGGGCCATCTGCCACAAATTGAGAGCTTCCGAAAATAAGGGGCACCTTATTTTGGGATCCTTATAACATGGATCCTATTATTTAGAGTACTATATTAGGGTCCCCTATTTTCGGAAACCCCCAATTCACGGAAGGCTAGTGCAAGTTTCCCACCGGAGAGCCAACTTTGAGCACAATGCGCAGATTGTAGGAGCAATGAATTGCAGCCTGCAGATGAGAAGCCTGCAAGTACCTGAGCTGCAGCTTCATGCCAAAGGGGCTCGCCCTGAAGTTTTGCTTTCATCCTCTGTGTGCTAGTCACTGCTAGCCGCTAGCCCTTAAAAGTTTTTCCGAGACCACGCGACCCTTCCCTCCACTTGCTTTGAATGCTATGATGTGCATGGGGCCACGAACCACGAAGCGATTCTTCAGGTGAGCTGCGATCGCAGACTGCGCCAGAGCTAGACCGCAAACGGGTCGACGTGGTAGAGGAAGAGCCAGAGGCTGGGTCTGTTGTGATTTATGATGATGATGATGATTCTTTTATTGTTGTTATTCTTATTGCTGTTAGTAGCTATTAATATTATTCCCCGAATGGAATCCTCCGACAAAGTTGGAACGGTACAGAGAAGATGAGCAGGGCTACTGCTCAAGGATGACACGGATACATCGAGAAGTGCACCAAAGTGTGTATTATCATCATTAATTCCTATTCCGGAAATAACGACTATTGTTGCTGGGTCCCATTTAAAGCCGAGGACCTGAGGCCAGCATGAGCGAGAGTGTGCTGTGCAGAGAGATGGGGGATGCTCTGTCTCCTTGCCGTCTCAAGGTTCATGTCGAGGACTCGCACATTACCCTCAAGGAATATTTCGATGCTGCTGATCAGCGACAGAAGGAGAAGGAGGCAAAGCTAACGACTCTCGGCGAAAAGGTTATTCTTGCTGGATGGTGGAAACATTGGGGGCGAAAGTTTGGCTCGGCGACGCTGTGTTGAGCTTGCATGAAGCCCGGTGCAGCTTGACATGGCCATCGTTCCGGGATAATGAGGGGTGCAGGCACTCCTGCCTCACTGCCTTGAAAACAAGCTTGCCTGAAGGCAGGCGCAACTGATGAGCGCATCTGCGAGATCACAGGACTGTCTTGGGAAGCCGAGCCTCCTTTTTCTGCTTCGTGTGCGTAGCATCTCAAACTCGAGAACTCTTCGGCGATGCGGAGCACCTTCCACAGCACGAATCAGAGTGGCCTCTTAGCTGCAGCATCTTCACTTGAAAAACTTGTGTTGCGCAATACACAACTCTATGCACACTGCTGGGAAGTTATCGTGAGACCGTCCCCTTGCTCTACACTCTTTCTCTTTGAGGCTTCTTCCGGCGGCCGCAGCTGAGCCCGGAGGAGACCCTCGGCCGAATGAGCCTTGCAACACTCCGAATGCAACGCGTTTGTCAGCACAGCCGCGGGAGCAAGTTCTCTCGCTGGAGTCTGAGTCTGAGCCCGTTTGAGTCCCGGAAGGGTTGCACGATCGGAACATAGCAGCAGGGGCGGTTGTAGAACTGGTATTTTGCTGTCTATTCTCCAGGGCCATGCATCCGGTAGTGAGTCTGTGCATGGTATCATCTGACAAGGCCGCATGTGCGCACGGCATTGTGGCAGATCATTTATGTGCTGTTTGAGGGCAGTTCCCGAATACAGACACGCTTCAACTTCCGGGCATCGTGCCACGAGAGCGCACGTGCATGCACATGCACGCACACGCACGTGCACGCACACAGGCACGTGCAACGCCGCACACACGCCCACACACACACACACACACGAATGAATGTTGTGTGTGTGTGTGTGCGCTTCATTGAAGGAATTTGTATAGTACTGGCAATGTGGATCAGCTGTAAGCGAGGCTCGCGCTGCGGCGGGAGGAGTTGCTTGGTACGGCACGGCAGTCACTAACACTGTCAAATCGCTTTGCAGTCTTCATGCCCGTGTGTTCCGGTTCGCACTGCACCATTGACAGCTTCTGGTGCTGCTTCACCCCCAGTGCCAGTCGAAAGCACTCTCAGACAGCAAAGGCATCGTCAGGCGATCCGACGTGAGCTTATAGTCGCTCGGTCGACAGGGCTTAGCAGGCTACCGTTTCATGCCGTGGCACCTTCGAGGAGAGTCAGCTGAGACGGAGAACGGGGAATCATGTCCACATCGTCACGATTAATACAAGCTACTGGTAGCTTGGACAAGAGGAGCACAATCATCGTGAGTAATGGTGCCCCAAAACAAATAAGGCGGCTTGAACGACCATGGCAAATTACGAAGCCTTTGCCTCAAGGAAAGATGCGGGGGCGCCCCACGTGCAGCCTTCAAGAAGCTGGACTTGAATGGCAGCGGCAATATCAGCGCCCTTGCATGCAATGAGACGCGAGGCGCCCGAAGCTATCAGCAATATACTTCACAAGATTCTAACATAATATATAATGGACTGTTCATTGCAGAATGCATTAGTCTCTGATCACATATGTTATAGATACATATATATATATATATGTAGATATCGATATATGGATATGTATATCATGGCAGCTTCCCTCTGCCCACTAAGGCTCGCAAGAGTTCGCGGATGGAGTTGGAAGGCTGGGCAGCGGAGAGTTGTTGGACAGATGTATGCAGACAGGCCCAGAAAGGTGGAGGATCCTGCAGTTCTGATGTTGGGGGTTTAGGGTTTAGGATGTTGGGAACCGTTTAGCTAGTTCTGATGTTGGGGGTTCAGGGTTGAGGGTTGAGGATGTTGGAAACTGCTTAGCTAGTCGCTGACAGGATCGGTGTGAACTGGCAAGCCATCACTGGTATGCAGCGATCCAGAGATCTCTTCCAGCTGTTCGACGTGGACTGCAAATGGGGTTCATGATTTCCCTAGCCGATTCAACGTTTGTCGAAAAGGCTGGGTGTTCTTCAACTGACTGTATACAAACAGAGAGAGATACAGAATGATAGAGCGCAGATAGACCCAGATAGATAGGCAGAACAGGCACATAGATTGATATAGAGATAGTTAGATGGAGAGAGAGACAAATTGGACGGGTGTCTCTTTTTTCTAACCTACCTGTTTTTTGACCTGAAATCCTTTGTTGAACCTGGCCCATCTGATTTTCGACCTGGTGCCCCCGCCTTCTCGTCGGGATCTTTTTCTGACCTGGATAATCTTATTTCTGACCTGGACAGTCTGAATCCTGACCTCGCCCACTGCTACGGGATCTTCTTTCTGACCTGGATAATCTTCATTCTGACCTGGACGGTCTGACTTCCGCCACTCCTTTCTGACAGAATCCAGCTCCCATCCGTACCCGCGGACCCCTCCACCGTCCTGCAATAGCTTTTCCGACCCGGGATCTTTTTTCTGACCTGTTGAATCTTAACTTTGACTTGGACAGCCTGAATCCTGACCTGGCTCGACCCCCCCCCCCTCCAAACAAAAAAAATAGATAGCCGAACCTGAACCGGAACCTCCAAATCCTCCAAAGCCCCCCCCCCCAACCGTGGCTTGGACTCTACTGGCCTATGTGACGCGTCGCTTTTTGTTCGAGGGGTTTGCGAGGAAGCTAGACCTTAGACAGGTCAGTGGTCTCGTTACTCGAGGTCTCTGTTTTAAGAGGCTGTCTTTGACCTATAGCTCCTTGTGCCATAATTTATACGAGGGCCCAACTGCACGCCACTGCTGCTGCTGCTGCTGCTGCCGCTGCTGCTCCTCTTCCTGCTCCCGCTCTTGCTCCTACAAGTCCCAGTCCTAGTGTCTTCGCACGGCCAGCTCCCAATTAGCTTGTCCCAAACCAGGCAACACCCTCCAGCTGCTGACCTTCCTGTTCCTGCTCTAGGAAGGGGCCAATGCTGGCCCCTTGTTGCGGTACCGGGTTGAACGTGGTAGGTGCCTGTAGGGTCCCAAAAAGGCTCCCTCGTAGGCCAAAATCAACAGTTTAGTTTCGGGCCCTGTGACTGTTATATTATCTTCCTCTAGCAGAAAAAGCTGCTGAATTATCCGTAGGATTCATAGGCTTGCGATAACTACGGCCCTCCCTAGCTGTCATCTTTCCCTAGTGCCCTAGACCCACGTTCCGAGGCCTCTCTCAAACCGCGGGTAGGAGGCCTTGGCAGTATCGTTTATGCCGAAGCGAAGCATTAGTTTATGAAGGGGACATGGGTTCGTTGATGACAGGGGTAAATGTCACTTTATCCGAGATAGCTGTGGTTTTTTTGACAGGGTTTATTTTTCGCCGAGATAAGTGATATTTGATGAGGGGGTTAATTGTTATTTTATGACCGAGAAAACTGTTATCTTATGGCCTATACAGTCAGAGGAAGGTCTAACTAAATCCAAAAGCAACCGCTGAGACCGCCCGAAAAAAACTAGAATTCGAGCCCAAAGCTCGAAATCACGAAAAACGTTCCATCTATCCACTTGAAGAATTAAGCCCTACTAGAGTCGCCATTGCTTTAAAGTGCTGCAGGGATGTGCAAAGGTCGGAGTTGAGGGTGATGGGGCTCGTTGTGTATAGTACTTATACATTTCTATATATATATATATATATAGATAGTAGTTGCGACGATGGTCATTCTCGTAAGCTGGACTACTTCATGCTTAGATGTCAAGTTAGGCGTGTTTATCCAGTTTATCTACGCAGGACAAATCAGATGCATAGCCCCCATGCCTGATGCACTCGACACCAGCCGCATGTGGTCCGAGAATCTTGACGGTAAGAAGTGACGCTTGCCAAAGCAATGGCTCGCGCACGCACACACGCACAAAAACGCGCTTCCCGGGAGCGCCGCCTGCAGCATGAGGCAGATTGGTGGGAGAACGGTTGATGTCGAATGATGCTCGTTATATAATGCATGCACGCCGCAGGCAGACCAAGCCCAGGCGTTGCAAGCTTTGGGACTACCTGCGTGCTGACCTTCCCTTTGTCGTATGGGAAATGCGGCGATCGGTCTACAAACGAGCGTTTTGCAGGGACCCTGTATTTCCTTAGGCTGCCGTGGTTGGCCACGCGCTACGGGTTGCGCTCGGCAGGGACGAAGAAGGAGTTGATAGCAGCTCTGGCACGTCTGCCGCTCGTTGAACAAATCGCTTTAGTGTGATGCCTGCCAGGCACGTTTGAAAATCGTGAAGCACCTCGTCCTCCCGGACCGGATCTTGCTGCAGCGTTCGCCACCTGTCAGGGCGGACATCCTGTCCACATTTCCTTCCTGTTTATGGCGTCAGACAACACATGTTGCGCAGGAGAACATCAACGATCTGCGACCCACTCGAAAGGCAGCAGCCAAGAAGCGGCCTGCGGCACGCTGCGGCGGTAGCAACCCCAGCAGCAACGACAGCAACAGCAGTGCCAGTAGCAGCAGCTCCTGGCGCAGCACGGCGGCACAGGAGCTCGGATCTCCCTCATACTCGAATGTAATGTCTGCTGGGTGGCCTCTTTGTCTGTATACTAGGTTCCTATGCTAGCACTCGGACACCAGGTCGTGTTCTCTCTACAATACTACAGCACACCTCGAGTCTTCATAGCGTTTACATCTTGCCAATCGTGCTCCCGCCACAGTGCTGCGGATGCGTGCAGGGTGCACGATTAGCTCCTGTGGTAGCCCCTAGCGGAAGGTTTTCGGTCTGCTTCGTTCGATTATAACGAATGTAGCTTTATATCGATGGGGCGTCTTTATTGCCGTTTGGGAGTTGCAGGAGCGCAGCCTCTATAGCAGGGCGGGAAAGTATAATTAATCGCTTCGGTGTTAGGTCGTCAAGTTCGTGGTCGACGGCAAACAAAAGATCGCTGCCAACGACTACACCGTGGCGACCCTACGCTTCATGATCTCCAGCGAAAAGGTATCGCGGTCGACAATTAGGCATCGAAACCTTCCAAACGAGGCGCATTGCTCCACGCAAGAGCCGTTTCTACAAGCTCTCACGGACGCAGAGTCGACAGCAAACATGAAAGCGTTCTTCAAGCTAGCCATCGAGATCGGAGAGAAAGAGTGTGAGCTGGAGCTTCGCGAGCAGGTGCACTAAGTGCACAAAGACTATGCGAAGGGGATCCAGGCGGCCAGGAAGGAGTGCTTTCCAGGAAGTCGGCCATGCGACGACTATGCGCACATGAGACGGGCTACTCACAAAGTTCTGGAGTCCATGATGTGCAGAGGAATCGTGTCGGCGCCTCGGCACTTTCTTTTCGCAAGCTACAAGACTTGCTTCGCATCATTCGCAGTCTTCCAACCATCCAGCTTTTTGACGCTATCTGGCATGTCGGCTTCGAGTGGCTGCAATCTGTCAAAAAGCCGGCAGCCGAATACCTCCAGAAAGCACTACATGGTGCAAGTCGCCCTGGCAAACCTGCACAAACAGATGCATTGCACAGCTGGCACATGGGGTCGAAGCCATCTCTGGTCTGGTTTAGAGGGGGTTTAGAGCGGGTTTAGAGAGGGTTTAGAGGGGGGAGAAGGTTCGAGGGGGTTTAAGCGGGTTCAGAGGGGGCTTGGAGGGGTTTTAGAAGGGGTTTACGGTTTAGAGAGCGTTTGGAGCGGGTTTAAAGTGGGTTTAGAGGGGTGCCTCTAAAATTTAGGGTTCAGGATTTAGGATTTAGGGTTTAGGGTTTAGGGTTCATCGGAATCTATCCGGGATTCAGCTTCGGGGACACAGACCATCGAAAGCAAGCATGCACAATGGCAGCAAGAACTAGGTCAAAAAAAGAGTCCAGGTCAGAAAAAAGATTTGCAGGTTAAAAAAATCATGGCCCTACAGGGGACACCCACGGAGGGAGAGCCATGTGATAGATAGACAGATAGACTTTTTTTAGTTATGTATTCATACATGCACCATACTTATTCATGCATGCATACATACATGCACGCATGTAGATAGATAGATAGATAGATAGATAGATAGATAGGTGTATAGATAGACAGATAGATAGACAGACAGACAGACAGACAGACAGACACATAGGGAAGTGTAGATGGATAGTCTATATACGCACACAGACACTGGTTTTATTGCTTTGGAAAGTTGCTTCCCCCAAGGCTTAGGCAGAGAGACGCGCAAGCCAAAGCCTGCAATTAGAATGCTTGCGTGCCACTGGCAAGGTGTTGGACGAGTCCAAAGGATATCATAAAAAGCTTGGTTGTTCCGAAGGACAAGGATGGAGTCATCATCTTCAAGGAGTTGTTTCCGAACCTTGATGACAAGGCGTGCAGTGGCCGTCCCTCCTTCACCCGAAAATGTTGAATGGATGGAACAAACAGAGTGGTAGAGATTTTGGCAAGATGCCGAACGACTCAACAGGGGTGGCTACCCGCAAATCGCAACAGCTGTTCAAATTCTTCGAGGGCTAAGCAGCACCTGACTCAGCGGTCTCACAGTTTCGAAGGGTTGACACTGCATGTTCGCCCTGAAACCTGCTGCCCAGATTTTCCGATCCTCGGTGTTCAATGTCCTGTTGCACAGGAGCCTGAGCGAGTGAATACGCCAGATTTCTGGAAGAAATGGACGCTCCAGAAGTGTGCCTCGCCTGCATATTGCTCAGCGGGAGCGCTGCTAAACTTTCCCAGCCAAGGTGATGTTGAGAATGCGAGAGACCCAAAGTGGCAGCCGCAGACCCCAGAGGCACTGCGAACTTGGCAGGGAAAGATGAAGGAAGCTGCTGCAAGCCTTCACTGACGGCAGAACTCAGAGCCATCAACATCAGTCCATATGACACTGAGCCCTGAGTGTCGGCAGGCAGAATTGGAGCAGCTCTTCAACACCTCGGAAGCTTCGATCTTCATAGTTACCTTTTTGAGCTTTTGAGGTTACTGGTAATATAATTAAAGGGTTGTAGGGCTTATAGGGTTTAGGGTTCCACTATACCAGTACCCGGCAACACCTTCAGGAGGCCTGGATGCCAAAAAGAGTTCCACAAAAAAACGTTCCTTTTTGGGGAGTTGGGGTTCGTGGTTCCCACAGTAGCATCGACTGTTGGGAGTTCGATTCTTCTTTCCATCGACAGGCCTGCGCGCAGACCCAAGCACAAGGTACCTATGCATCACCAACCATGGACCGTAACATGCAAACCGCAGTGCAGCGGCGCAGGAGATCGGAGGCGAAATGTTAAGCCGTTAGGCATAGTGCATCTATCCCTGTTGGTCAAGATGTATCCTTGAAAAATAAGACCCTCAACAAGTACTATACAGAGAAGCTTCCCTTCTGAGCCAAGGAAAGCCACGAAAATGCAGCGCAGCTTCGAAAGTGGATGGGCGCCACGATCCGGCGCCTGAAGAACAGAGGTAAAAGCCTTTTGGCTGCTGTTAACGGGGGATAACAGGGGCCGCCTATCAAGAGGGCTGCGGCGGTGTACCAACCCCAAGAATCCAGTCTGAACTGTGCCCGAAAAGCTTTAAACCAGCTGGGCAACCTAGCCAAGCCGAGGCGATGCGCGCTGCCGAGAGATCGTGGCCGCCCACTTGCCTCGTGGTACTGGGCCAAAGGACCGCGAGGATGTGCAGACCTTCAGCCTGTTGGCAGAATACGCACATGGGGAGGTTGGATGTGGATCTGCGTTGAACTGTATCTAGTCGTAACCGCACAGGTCACAGAAAGAGTAGCCGCAGGTGCCAGAGCGTGAGGAAGAGCTGTAGTTACTGTAGTTGTAGTAGGTCTTTCAGCAAGAGTGATGGCAAGACTAGAGGCCGTCGTCTTTGTGGTGGCTGCATCGGGTGTACGAGGAGTAGCCGTGGTGTTAGACGAAGTTCTGATTCGCCGACAGTTAGTGTAGCAACCACTCATGACACGTATCAGATAGGCAGATCCAGACGAAATAGCATGTATCATTCTTTCAAAGTTGGTTTGTTGTCATATCAAGAAGGACGGGCATGTGCGGGCCGAGGCTCTGCTGAAGTCAAGCTTTGCAAGAAGACATACAACGACGAGGCAGTGCCACTTCTGGAGCTGGCCGGTGTTGGTCCTTGAACAGTAATGTGAGCAAGCATGCCGAATTGGAAGGATTGCTTGGATGTTGTGTGCAGCCCGTGCCATAGGTGTACATGCTTCTGCTCAAGGGAGTATAAAGGGGCATGTGCCTGTCCACCAAAATGAGCTAGCCCGATCCTTCATGCTTTCTGCTCCGCCGATGCAGTTGTATACTGGCGCAGGCGCGCAAACGCGCATTTGCTCCGCCAGGTGAACGATCCTGTGCGGAACATACAGAAGGTGTTCTATGCACCTTGGACTCGAAGCAAGCTTCCAATCTTCCAAGCAGCCTTGCAGCAATATTCCATGCCTTGAGTTGACCAGAAACGAAAACCCTGGCATGGGTTTCGTTAGTAGCATCCGACAGATCACTCCGGGCATGCCGACATCCTCACACAAAAGGGAAAACTGCGACCGGAGACGCGTGCAGTATATCTGGGCTGCCCAGGACATGCGAGAGCAGCGGCGCGTCCTGCACGACTCGCGGCAGAAGCTTTGGATGGTGACCATGGCAGCTTGACGGTCAGATTGGTCAGCATCCGTCCATTTCTCAGTCCAGTCTTGGGCAACAAGGCACCCCTGGAGCGTGCGAAGTTGGA
Source organism: Symbiodinium sp. CCMP2456 (assembly GCA_905221635.1). Classification (NCBI taxonomy): domain Eukaryota; class Dinophyceae; order Suessiales; family Symbiodiniaceae; genus Symbiodinium; species Symbiodinium sp. CCMP2456. Next base: position 49,391 of record CAJNDV010005003.1, on the reverse strand, counting down.
GGAGGACAGGAAGTCTGCAGCTGCAGCGGTGGGCCTCTCGCTGGGCGGCCTCGGGGGCGGTGGCCCCAGCAGCGGCAGCACCAAGGCCGGAAGCGATGGCATGGAGCAGAGCCCTCGAACAAGGGTCGACCTCCTCCAACAACTCAGTACTAGCAATGTGAAGAATTGGTCAGCAGCTGTTGAGCAAGATCCCCATTGTGCTACAGAGCCCAGTGCTTCTTTGCAGTGGCTGGGAGCCCCGGGGCATCAGGAGCCAGCTGAAGCCCCTGCACAGGCCTGGGCCTGATCACAAGCGTTGCATGCAGTGTTGCATGCTTCAAAATTCAACATGTTCCTGTGCTGGTTCGGTCACGGTGCTTTCTCCGGCCAGTCAGCAACATCGTCTTGCCGCATCCATGCAACAGCAGGCATAGAGGTTTGTTGCATGTCACATGAGTGTGCCGCTGCTCGCAAGCAGGCAAAGAAGTCTCTGAAGGTCATCGCTCAGCAGAGCAAAATGGACGAAGATGCCATCGAGTTCCTACACAAGGATGCTTTTCCGGCAGTGTCAACACTGACAGGTGATGCATGTCTCCTTCCGGGGTTCCCTTTCCAAGGCACGAAGTGGCATCAAATTTGATAACAGCATGGGCATGAGACACAAGGCATCTGTGCTGCCAGTGGCAGAATCTCGGCCACGTTCTTATGTTACTCTGTTAATTGCGATGCTGGTGATGTATGTTAGATGGAAGGAGTTCGCGGCTCAAGCTGACAAAAGCGACCTGATCCTGAAGAAGGCCCTGCACACCCAGTTGGGATTAGGGCAAAAACTTTGGTTCAACTTTACCCAAGACCTTTGCAGGGCTTTGCGCGGCTGCTCAAAGGTCTTTGCCTCGGCCGCCACCTGGCCTCAAGATAGCCCTTTCTGTCTTGTGATTTTCATGTCTTCGGTCCGGTGATTTTTTCGACAGTGCTGCGCAGTTTACTTGGCTGCCTGCAGGCACCATCTCGGAGAGCGATAGCAACTACTGGCACCCGCGCCGCAAGCGATCTTTGCTTTGGGTCACATTGCGAAGACCTACTTAGGCTTGCTAAAGAGACTTCATCTTCGCATTAATCTGCATGGCATGCATCACGTGAATACCGGTACCAGTGCGACAGACTTAGCATTGAGTTTGGAGCTGTGTCACGACAAAAACGCTTCATGAGGAGAGTTTAGGGGTTATCATCATGAGCAGTCTTATTTTCATCATTAAGTATAGTATAGAACTAGTAGGATCCTTATTATACGGACCCCAAAATAGGGTATCCCATAATTTTCGGAAACTCCTGTATAACTGCTCCTAAGCCGTTCGCGCTCTAAGCGAAGGTGGGAGCAGGCGCTGCGTACCATGCCGCCTCCCGAGGATGGCCGCAAGGCCCGGAGGCTCTTTTTTGTCTATGGGTAGGTTTAGGGTTTAGGGTTTAGAGTCTATGGGTAGTTTCCTAAATTAGGGTCCCTTTTAGGGTTACTAGAAGGGTACTATAAGGGGAATCTATCTGGGTAGTTTCCTAAATTCGGGTCCCTTTTAGGGTTACTATAAGGGTACTATAAGGGGAATCTATATGGGTAGTTTCCTAAATTAGGGTCCCTTTTAGGGTACTTTATTGGGGACCGTGTATTTCGTCTATGGGTAGTTCTCTAAATTAGGGTCCTTTTGGGTTCCTTTGTATAAGGGTGCCGTACTGTACTATATTGGGGACCTACAAGGGGACCCTAATTTAGAGAACTGCCCCTATGGCTGCGGGTGGTGCCTGCAGCAACAGAAGAGCTCGCAGTGCAGATCATAGTCGTCCTCTCGTCGTGGCGCCAGTTGCATTGCACCAGTCGTCGTCCTCGTAGTAGTAGTCGTCGTCGTCGTCGTAGTAGTAGTAGTAGTAGGAGGAATAGTTGTAGCAGTGGCAGCCAGCATGAGCAAGTCGAATGTCGTGCCCGTGCCCAGAAGAATAGGACTGGCATTTTAGGGCTAATAATAAACAGCGGTTCTGACCCTGAGGCGCAGGTCTTGGACTTTGAGCGCTTCGCCATGTGGTATTCGACATCGGAGGCACGTACTGTTTGAGCAACTTGGACAATATTGTGCCCGTCACCAGGCAGCCATGTCCACCGCATGATTGCTGCTAAGGGGCGTGTCTCATGATCTGATTGGCTGCGGCCTGCGTTTGCAGCCACCTGACTGCTGGAGAATCGCTGCAGACATGAACCAGTATCATTGGTAAACAGTATGCTCTTGTTTGGCCAAGCTGGTGTGGACACAGTCACTGTTTGTTCTATGTTGGGGTCCATGTCGTCCAGTTGCAAACTGCATAAAACGGAGCATCCCTCTGTCTGGTAATTATCACAGGTAGCATAAGTGCAGCCGCAGATGGTTTCACGCCTGCGGTTGTAGCGGTGGTCGCTATTCAGCCGCATTCATGTTCAGCCCACAGAAGACAACCCTTGCTGATATTGGCATCTCCATTCTCGACTCCAGACACAGACACTTGAAGTTAAGCGGTTGTTCATGTCACACATAATGTCGCCCGTTGAGGTGTCTCCAGGGTAAGGACTCAAGACCAATACAGCAGAGAGACTCTCTGAACGGTTTCACCTTACATCGATGTTTCATGGTTTAACTGTTTAACCTGCAATTGGCGGGATGTCTGCGCTTGGTGAGTCAAGCTGCAGAAAAAAGCGGGTGTCCCTGCTTGTCACTGAACAACTACTGAACACCCGAAGTAATCTGAGTCTTGCTTGGCCTATCGTGTGCAGGTGTTGTTGCACACTGGCCGGCAACATCAGCCTGGGCCTCGTGCCTGACGATGGCAGAGCCTCCTGCAAGAACCTCCCCTGAAGACCACGGGCTCTCCGGCAGGATTCGGGCACATCTTGCCGAAGAGGGGCATCCACTAGTTTCAGTCCTCAGCGAATTTCTGCTTGTGGCGTTTGCACTCTGCTCTCTAAGATCATGCTCATAAGAAGTTGAATTGCCTTCCCAGGTGGGTGATGTTCAGTATGGCGGCGCAGCGCCGAAGTGGAGCTGAGCTCAGCCGGTGGATTGAAGTGGCATGGCGCCTGCCCTGCAAGCGACACCGGTGCAATATCACCTGTGCGTCCCTACGTCCTCAACCGAGCAACTGTCCGCAAAGTGTTACATAAGCAACTCGCAGATTCTAGTATAATATATAAACTATACTATACTATACTATACTATACTATACTATACTATAATACAGTATAATATAATATTGATTTAACATAATGTGATCGCATGTGATCGCCAGGGTCAACCTGGCTTCAGGTGCCCTCGCACATTTCTTCACGCAGCCCGTGTTGGCCTGGATGTTCACCCCTCGGAGCAGCCGAGCTTGTGAAGTACGGGTTTAGGGTTTAGGGGTTTAGGGTCTGCTGCGTGGCAGTTGCAATAGGCCTGGATGCAAAAGGGTCTGCTGCCACGAGTGCAGCCTGGAACGAGTCAGCTGTCCTGGCGTGACGTTGCAAGCCAGTTGCAAGAGGGTAGTAGCAGGAGAACTGCGATAGATTGGGGTCGCTTTCTAGCCCTGTGCCCGATGCAATCACGTGAGCGGCGGGCCAAGATATGCCAAGGTTGGAGTTTGCAGGGAATGTAACACCCAAGCGACTAAACCACGCGCTGTCTTCGGTGTATACAAATGCAGAGAAGGCTCTTCGGGTAGATTTGAAGCCAGATTCGATTCCAATTAGCTTCGATACGGTGTGCATGGCACAGCGAGACCTGCAGAAGCGAAACTTGCAGAAAGCGAGGCACAAAACCTTTCTGCAGCCCACAAAGGTCGGAAACGGAGACTTTGACGTCAGATGTCCATTGCCAGCCGACATCTCCGCGGCTTTGTCGAAGCTGGAGCGGCAGAGCGGCAGGGCAGTGACGAGCATGGAGGGATTCGCGTAGGACTCTCTTTGACACCGTCCCTGCAGGAGCCAAGTGGACCAGAGGGGCGCAGTCAGTTGAAGATGCTGCGGCTGCGAAAAGTTGGGGGCGACCGGCTCCATGTTTCACCATCACAGCTTCAGCATCAAAAGTCTAACTCGTCACATCAAGAGTGGAGCTCTCCACTCTGCCGACACCTTTCTCCGGCAGGCTTGTTATTCTGGCTCAAGAAAGCCACGCTGCAGGCCAGACGGTGAATCTCGGGCAGCACGAGCTCTTAGATAGACGGTTCCCAGCTCTGTACAGTAGCCGTAAGCGATACAGAGCCATTTGGTCATTGCTCACACGGTAAAGTCCCAGACACCATGGCGCAAACCGACTTGCCCCCGCAGCACCTCACACACTGTGCCCGATTTGGGAGTTTCCAAAAATTAGGGTACCTTATTTTAGGGTCCTTGTAATAGGGATCCTACTACTTAGGGTACTATGTTCGGATCTTTGTAATAGGGATCCTAGTACTTAGGGTACTATGTTCGGGTCTTTGTAATAGGGATCCTAGTGCTTAGGGTACTATATTAGGGTCCCCCTATTTTCGGAAACCCCCATTTCTGAGCATTACTCGAAGCTTCGATGGTCGGACTCTCGGGCAGATCCAACTCTCGAAGGCCGGTGGCAAGGATGCATGACTTGATGTTGGCTCTCTCAAATTCTCACATTGTATCTTTGGTACCTTACATGATACGATATAGAGCATATGTACTAGGTATGGGAGGTTATATGCTAGAAGAGAAATGATGGGTCTTATGTTGTACTCTTGCCATTCTACACGTCAGCTCCCAGCCTCGCATGGCTAGGCGCTGCAGCAGAAGCCGCGCCAGCCCACGGGGAAGTCCCAGGAGGGGCAGCCCACCCAGAAGGAGCTCTCCCAGAAGAAGCCCCCCAAGGAGGAGCCCTCCGAGGAGAAGCCCCATTGCCAGGCGCAGCAGGAGCCGTGGCAGTAGAAGTCCAAGGAGGGGCACTCCTCCCCGAAGAAGTCCTCCCAGGAGAAGCCCGGCTAGGCGCAGCCGCAGCCGAAGCCCTCGGAGGGGCAGCCCATTCAGAAGAAGGAGCCCTCCCAGAAGAACTCCTCCTAGAAGAAGTATCGCCAGGCGAAGCCGAAGTCGCAGCTTTCGTGGAAGCCCGAGAAGGAGTCCACGAAGGAGTCCTCCGAGGAGAAGCCCTCCAAGGAGAAGCCCCATTCCCAGGCGCAGCAGGAGCCGTGGCAGCCCACGGGACAGTCCCAGGAGAGCTAGCCCGCCAAAGAGCCCCACGGCTGCAGCAGGTGGGCACCGCACTATTATGCAGCCAGGGTTGCTCATGCTTATCATTGCTCCGTGACTCGGCAGAGGCATGCCAGTGATTCAGCTACGAGAGCTAGAGGAGTCACCCCTGCACTGTAGTATGCTTGAACAGGTTCGCACCTTCACAAGCACACTTCATCCCATTTTCCCTGGGGACACCTAATGCTTTCGCGACACCGCTGACAGCGATCCCGCAAAAGAAACTTACAAGCAGTCTCGCCTGTCAGACCTGGCCCAATAAAATATTTAAAAATATCATGATACAGCATCAGATCATATATTGTATTATAAGATAATACAACATAACATAACCGAATATACTACCATGTAATGCTTGGCTCACACGGCTTTGCTTTTGCAGGCACGCAGCCTCCTGACGCCAAGGGCGGCGAAGGCCAACCCCTCAGATGCAAATGCCAGGGCTCAGAGATTGTATAATCGATGTTGTATCTTGTAGTATGCAGTTTATATATATATATATATATATATAGGTATATATACACACTAATAATACTCATACTAATAGTAGTAGTAATGATAATAATTGCGCTACCTAAGAATAGTAATGAATACGATAATGATAGCAACGCAAATAGTAGTAATCATAGTAACAACAACAACAAGAATAGCAATCGTACGTCAATCATAGCCAGAATAAAAGGTATTATCATTGTTATAGCACATATACATATGATATATGATCTATGGTATACACATTTACATGCATATATATATATATATATATAGATGTGCATCTATATATATATATATATATACATATGTAAGTATAACACTCTGTGCATGAGTGGTAGCCTTCGAGAGTTCTGAAGCGAGTGCCAAAAAGTATAATGCCATCCTTCTCATATCTTTAGGGTTTAGGGTTATGAAGCCTGCTGCAAAAAGGGTTTAGGGCCGGCTGCGGCTTTCAAAGGGAGTCTCGCCAGGATCGGGCATCCTCACCGCTGACGTGCTTGCCGAAGCAGCGAAAAGGCCATGCAACCATGGTACCATACGAGACTATACTGTATCATCCTGTGCTAAACTATGCTAAACGATGTAGACTATGCTGTAGTATGCTACAGCATGCCATACTACTATACGATGCTGCACGGCCCTATAATGAGTATCCTGAATTAAGTTATCCCTAGGCCAAAGAAATTTAGCAGCTCGCTGTTGCAGGGCTGCTTTTGCCCGTGCGAATGCCATCAAGACCTTGCACGCTTCGCGGGACAGGGCATGTGCTGCTCGGCGTGCATAGAGCTAGGGCTGTATGGCTTAGGGCTAACGGGTTGCTGGACAACGAGGCCTGCTGCAACAAAGGGCTAATAGTTTCCAGTCGTGGCGGACATCTACAGCAAGTCCTAGCCACAGCTGGCCGATCCGGCACGGTTTTGCTTGAAAGTCATGAGTTCAAGGTCTTCTTCTTGCAAGGACACTGCTGCTTAGCTGCAACTGAAACTCAGTTCTGTGAGACGAAGTGGTAACGACTTGCGCCACTCATAGCCGCAACTCAGGCAAGCTGTACTCCAAGTGCACCAACTTTCACCCCCAGGATGAAGCTGAGAAGCAACGTCCCTGATCTGAATTGCGTTCTGCAGCTGTGTCGAACTTCATGTGTGCCGGTCATTGACAATAGCAGTATGGTGTTGTTCTTGACCTATGCCAGGCTGGCTTGACGACTACTTTGCCACCAAGTGCATGCTCGGAGAGCATCCTGCCAAGCAGTTTTGTGTTGCTTTGTTCCCCCGCTCTTTATGCCCTCGTCATGCTGTGAAGTGCTGTCCAGAGCAAAAACATGGCTGATGAAGACCAGAGTTCCCACACAGTAGTCAGTGCTTGAATGTTAACTGCGACAAGCGCCGCCTCGGCCCGGCACGAACGCAACCGCCACGCTCACCTCCGAGCCATCACGCCGACTGAGGCGCTGCACGACGCCTGTGGCCTGGCTGCACAGCCGACGCATGTCGACGGAAGGTCACGCAGGACTCAGTACATACCCTAAACAGCTAAACCGAACGTGGGAGTCGAAACTCGGCTTATCCCAGTGAGGTGAGTCTAGACCTTGTCTGCAACACTCAGGCTTGCCTTTACAATCACCCTGGACAGATCCGGGGGCAACCTCCGCCTGGCGGGACTGTAGAGGATGCAGAGAGCCAGGCAGGGTCTTTAGAAAACGCACCGGCCGTTGCTGTAGTTGTGGCGGCGGTGCTCGTCATCCGTACTGCAGTATAGACTTGTAGCAAAGCAACCGTCGTCGTCGCAGTCGTTATTGATAGTAGCAGCCGTAGTTTTATTATTGTTATCATAATTATTGTTAGCAGTAGTAGTAGTAGTAGTAGTAGTAGTAGTAGTCGTAGTCGTAGTCGTAGTCGTAGTAGTAGTAGTCGTAGTAGTAGAAGTAGTAGTAGTAGTAGTAGTGGTGGTGGTGGTGGAAGTAGACTAAGTAGACTGAAGGCAACCGCCCCCACTTAAAGACTGGATTACAGTATTTCCCAGCCTCAATATGGTAGTTCCTTGCATGATTCTTTCCCGTGTCACTCAACAGGAAGCACAGAAAGCAACGAAGCCGACTATTTCTTGTAACGCACTGCTTCGTGCTAGCCATGCAGGAGGGAAAAACTCTCGACCACCCTAAGCCAAAAAAGCTTTTTTCAAACAATCCAAAATCCCTAAGCCTTTGGATTGTCCGAGTGCGAGCGCCGAAAACCCTACGACATGCAACGTGACAAAGATTCGGTGCTCCTTTGAAGGATGTAGCCTACAAGGCCGAGAAGGCGGGGAGAGTTGGGTGATATTATATAGACAGGGTTGCAAAGGAGTCTTGTGTATATAGTGAACTCCTGAAAGTTGGAACATGGAATTGGGACGATTAGTGCTGGGATTCCCTATGCTTTCCCTGAAGGCCATGAGGATAGTGATGTTCCAACGTTCTGGCTTCTACTGTAGGATATACATGTATGTATGTATTTCTCCATCGATATATATATATATATATATATACATATACATCTTTCTTTAACAACATACTTTTCTCGTTATAATATTTCGATGGGATAAGACTATGTGATCGTATAACGAGATAGAGACTCATATAGGACAGCAGAATACGGCATAAGATAAGATAAGATACTCTCAGGGAAGGCAAGATGGCAGACAATAGGTAATGCATGAACAGATAAGACAACAGAATACAGCACAGTCTCATATGATGTAGTGCAAATCGAATATTAGACAATACAATACAGTAACATACGTGCCGAGACATATACTTTTGAGCAAGTGTCGTCACCTTTCTGCTTATTTATGTGCTTGGGAGTTTGGTTTACAACATTTAAGAGCAACAATGTCGTCTGAATTTTCATGACATGACACATTGTGTCACTTATCTTGCCGCCAGCGCCCAGCTCTACCAAGTCCTGGCTGCGTGCCTGTCACGTACGCTTTAGGCTTTGGCAAGCTTTTTGTCTGTCTTCGCGCCTTCAAGTTGCTCGTAAGCGATTGAGAAGGCCGCGAGAGACAAGCTCAAGCAAGCGCAGGCGCTATGCAGTTTGCTGCTCATGCAGAATGCTGCATGTCTAAGCGCTGACTACTTTGTCATGGCTCCTGGCAGGATGCCGCCCTGAGCAAAAGCAAGACCGAGGCGAGTGCATTTCGTGGCTAGCAGGGAAGTTTGGACAATGTGGGCGTGATCAGCGACTTGAGGAGAAGGCGCCGAGGCAACTACATGAGGCCTTGTTGCACATCAGCCGGCACCCGATTGAGCGTTTTGCGACCGGATTTAAGGGCTCCACTGCAGAGGCAGCAGCGAATGCAGCAGCGCAATTGGGACTAAATCGTCCTCCGCCCCCACCTGCACCGGCAGGCCGGATCGTTTGTCCAGAACGAAGTCGCATTCAGTGTACGTAGTACTCTCACTGCAAATTTTAATATTTGTGTGTGATGTGGCTCTCAGTACCAAGAACGGTAATTGCACCGATCAGAACCATATTGATGGTGACAACCCTCACCATCAGAAAATTCGCATTCTTGCCGCCCTAAATAAACCCTAAAGCCTTGAAGGTTCTACTCCACAGTCGTGCCTTGGCTAGAAAAGAAGAAGTGCGACGAGCACTCGACCTGCTTGGCTTTGTTGGTCGTCCTACAGACCCTATAGACACTATAACTATATGGTGTGTTTATTATCAGTACATACACATACATTGGTACATACATATTGCACAAGCCTGTATGGAAAAGGAGTACGTAGTGTGTGTGTATATATCTATATACATACATGCGTATCTACATATGCTTATGTGTAGAGTATATATGTTATACAGATCAGTAAATAGAAATAAATGAATTAATAACTATCTATCTATATGCATATATATATATATATATGTATAGACACATATACATACACATGTAAACGCTAAATGTAGTGCTAGAAACCTTAAAACTGGTCTCGGTCGAAGTGCCAAGGCCCGCTCCCGCAGCATCGCCTCTTGCTGCATTAAGATGTGCTTGGATCCTTGCCTCTGCGAGTGAGAGTCGAAACCCATAATAACATATCTAACATACATACATACATACTATACCATACTATATGATGATATTCTGGCATACGATATTATATGACATGATATGTTTTGATGACCCATGCTTGTGCCAAGGTCACCGGCGCCGCCACCACCGCCGGTAGCCGAAGATCCCATGGAGGCGGAGATTCGTCGTATGATGCAGCAACAGCCACGCATCTGCAGACAGCCCTTTCTGTGCTTGCGTCTGTGCTTTGGATACTTTAGATTCTACAGATGAATACCACAAGCAAAACAGCAAGCTATGATTAATTCCGATGCATGGAAGATATGTGTGTGCAGCTCAGGCAAGAGGAATACCAAGCCAAACAGAAGAGTGGTGGCAGTGGCTTGGCACCAGTCACGAGACCTCTCCTGCCAAGCTCAGGCTTGGTCCACGGTCATTTGGCGAGGCCTCATAAATGAAACAAGAAGTGCGTGGTGGCACCGGTAGCCATGAGCATTGCGACTGTGGTTAGGCGAGCTTTGCATCAAGGCCACATGCGTCATTGCGGAAACAGTAAGGCGCCGCCGAATCATCTGAAATCGTGACCGATTGCAGTTTCGGTTCCGCTTGCTTCGTGAGAGTAACAAGTGCAGTTGTCACTGGCTTTGGGATGTCTTTCTCTTGGTGACAGAGGCTGTCACCACTTCAACCAAGGATCATGACCCGAATTGCGACCAAAACTTGTGTTTGCACGGTATTGCATGCTGCCAGCGTGGCTGTTGCTGATCTTGCGCTGCTTGAGTCCACTTCTGCCAGATAGCTGGAGCCAAGGCATGGGAGAGCCAGAGCCAAGGAAAGCCCACAAAGATGCCGAGAATGGTCGTGGCTCTGGATGTGGCCGCGGCTGCTCTGGCTGTGGCTTCAGTGGCTGCGGTGGTTGCGGCGGTTGCGGCGGTTGCGGCTGCGGCGGCTGTGGCGGCTGTGGCTGTGGCAGCTGTGGCGGTTGCAATACTGGCTGCGGATGCGGTGGATGTGGACCGTCATGTGGAGGTGGTTGCGGCCCGTGTGGGGCATGTGGTCCCTGCGGCAAATGCGGCGGATGTGGCCCATGCGGTGCATGTGGCGGTTGTGGAGGTCCATGTGGTTGTGGCTGTGGCTGCAAAGGTGGCAACTGTGGGTGCGGCCCGCCAGGTTGTGGAGGATGCCAGGGCTGCGGACCGGGCTGCGGATGTGGCGGTGGATGCTGCAGTGGTTGTGGAGGATGTGGCTGTGGCTGTGGGGGGTGTCCATGTGGTGGCTGCGGCGGCTGCGGCGGCTGCGGCGGCTGTGGCGGCTGTGGCGGTTGCGGCGGCTGCGGCGGCTGTGGCTGCGGAAGCTGTGGGGGTGGCTGCTGCGGAAACTGTGGCTGTGGAAGTGGTTGTGGAAACGGCTGTGGTGGATGCCGCTGCGGAGGATGCGGCTGTGGCTGCGGTGGCCCAGGCTGTGGATGCGGTTGCGGCGGCTGTTGTGGCGGTTGCTCTGGGGGTGGTTGCGGTTGTGGCGGGTGTTGCGGAGGTTGCGGCTGCAAAGGAGGCTGTGGTTGTTCAAACATGGGACCCGGCATGGGCGGCAAGGGCATGGGCGGCATGGGTATGTGACGTGTCTGCGCGTGACATGAACGACAACTGGGGCCCACCTAGAGCATGCCCCAGACGCCAGACTGCCAGACATCATTCGTCGCACCGACCGAGGAAGGTGCGAAAATGGCTGTCCATGCAAACTTCAGATCGCGAATCGCTCGCTGGCACTGTCAGATAGACGCGCACTGTGGTGTGGAATAGATCGATTCAGATTGAGGCGTTCCACTGCAGCATGCTGGCTCATGCTTCCATTCCCAAACAGTGGCGACATGCAGATTCGCTGGTAGTTACATCAAAGCTTGTCTGTTCTGGCATGAGCAGCAGGTTTGTCAGTCAAACTGTCCCTAATGTCCTTGACATCGTACCCCTAGAGCTTTGAGCAGCCATGTCTGGATACGCTCAGCAAGCTGTGGCGAAAAAGAATGCCTCTGAGAAAAAAGGTCGGGACCGGGGGATGGAACAGTGCGAGACGTTGCAGTCAACTTTCAAGATTTGCAGCTGCTGGAACTGGAATTCCTCCTCGGTGTATCTGGATGTCCATGTGTGCTAGCTAGGCCAGACAGCGGCCAAAGAGCGGCCCGATCGTCGCCCAGATCGGACGAAACCAATGAAGTTTGACAACGAGAGTAACTTGAACGAAAGTGTACTGTGCCAGTGACCATCCATGAGCCAACGCATTGAGATGTTGTAGCCATGCTTGAGCCGTTCAGGGATCATCTCTACCAAGGTGGCAAATGTGGGAACCCAGCAGAAGACAACTGGCGCCCAGGCAAACGAATGAACATCCAGGCCTGTAGAGTCACAGAAGAGATTTCAGCTTGTCATCAGCCCGAAGCCGAACATGCTGGCTTGGGTGGGTAAACAATTGAATCAGCGGACCTGCGGATCGACCAGCAGACTTGCTCCCTCAGGCCCAGGATACCGGACGAATACAGAACAAGACGATCGTCTCAGTGGAAAGTCCGGACACTTGAATGAACGAGCTGCAATCGTGAGAGACTCCAAAGACTTTTCCATGAACAATAGCCGATCGATTCTGCAGCTCTTATTGCCAGATGTAATAAAGGACTATTCCTCAATTAACGAGCCTGGCATTTGTTACATCATGCAACCGGCTGGCATGGTTCATGTTTGCGTGCGGGCCCATGTCTCCAAGGAGTGGATGAAGTCCTTCTTCGAGAACAACCGCTCGTACTTTGAGCAGAAAGGGATAGCTCAGAAGCTGAAGAAGCCAGCTGGAGGCAATGGGGTTGAGCAGCAAGCGCATGAAGCCGCAACAGGAAATGCAGGAGTTCTCTGCTGACAACTGACGTTTGGCAACCTGCTGTGTTCAAGCATGCGTCAGGTTCAGAGCGGTCAGAGAAACACCTTTTGCAGCTACTGAGCGGGTGGGACACAATCACAAAATCACGAGCTCAGCCAGGAGACGAAATTGCTGCCGGTATTGGCAGCTCGGCCAGGACACAGGGCAAGAAGGTTGGAGCTGCGCTGTGACTTGGCAGCCTAAAGACGGCATCACGGCATGGAAGCGTTCAGCATGGCCATTGCCGGTTCTGGCAAGTCTTGGATGTGAAAGACTCGTCGAAGCATGTCGCAGTGAAGGCGAGATGATACGGGAGTATCGCTGAGCCAAAACGTCTCAGCGCAGCTGGACAGCATCGTTTGCGTCGAGATGGTGATGTTTCATGTGATTGAGCGCCGATGTTTGGGAACAAGAGGCTCCAGGCTCAAGGTGACCCGAGTCGATGCTTGTTCGTTTCGCACATCCCAAACTAGACCTTCAAAGGGCTGGAGTGTGTGATAAAACGCTTTGCGCATACCCCCTGCGCCAAAGGGGGAGCCCCGACTGGATGAACGGCGCGTCGACGTGGAAGAAAGTCGACAAAGAATCTCCTGGAAGTTGGCAGCGAGCTGCTTGCCATCGTGAAATTCGTAGCCGCTCACGTGTGCTTTACCGCTATCGCCATCGCGCACATCCTGCAGCGAGATATTTCGACGCATGAAAAGCCTGGCAAGCCAACGATGGACACGACAGGCAGGAAGCATTTGCACTTTGCGTGCGCAGACGCACAAGCCATGACCTACTGCAGGCTTGAGACCTCCACTCCTGCTCTCCCTTTGACGCGAGCAGGTTCACTTTCCTGGTTCCTCGGGCAAAGAGCCCCTCGGACGCTATGGGGCAGTGTGGAGTGCCGGTACCCATCCTGCCTCTCAGCTGTCGTACGTGCTTGCCAGCTGGGACGGCAGGTAGACCCGCCAACAGCATGCAGCACCTTGTCGTCTCTGCGGCTTGCACCAAAGGTTTGCACTCGTGTGTGCGTGTGTGTGTGAGAGAGAGACAGAGAGAAATAGATAGTGCCTAGGAGGGCCTGGATAGCTATTAGATAGATACATGCATAATGGCTAGATAAGTAGGTTAGCTGTAGCAGTAGATGTAGACGTAGATGGGAGAGAGAGCGAGATCGTCTCGCACACTTATCTATCAATGTATGGATGTATATAGATATCCAAGAGAACATAAATAGACATATCCAAGGTCAAATAGATGGCCAGAAACATGAAACTATAGACAGGTGCACAATTGCCATGAGAATTTGGATATCTATGTATAGCAAATAAACTTGTATGTATATAATTATATATATTTATATATAAGTATATATATATATATAAATACAAATATATATATATATATACACACTTCCTATGACCGAGGAACAGGTTCCCGAGTGGATGCAGACCGCCTCGGCCATGGAGGCTGTGGAAGCGACGCCCCGACGAGCCCGTTCCGCAGATGACTTGTCGAGGCCCATAATTACGAGAGATCCGTCATCGTGTGTGCGTGTGTGTGTCTGTGTAAACGTATGTATGTATATATATATATATATCTATCTATCTATCTATCTATCTATCTATCTATCTATCTATTTGTACATGTATGTTAGAAATAGTTATATGTGCACGCACGCACACCTAGCCGCCGAGCCAGTTGGACAGACATACAGACATACATACATACACACGCACACATATATATATATATATACACACACACACACATATATATATATATATATATGTATATGTGTGTGTGTGCATCTACACTTAAATATAAACATATCTCTTTAGATACACTTCTTTGCATGCACAAGCATGTAATTGTTCATGTGTAATGTGTAATATGTAAAGGTACTAAATGTAAGTGTATGCACATATGCATGCAGCCATGTATGTATGTACATGTGCGTACATGTATAGCTACCTATCTATATTATGAATGTATATCTATATATATATATATGTATACGAACATACATATATACGTTCATACAGTAACATACATACACACCATACATACATACATACATACATACATACATACGTATGCTCACAGATAGATAGATAGACTTATATATATATATAGAGAGAGAGAGAGATACAGATATATAGATACACAGGCGGGGGGTCCCCTACAAGCGGGCTTTGTCCGCAGGCCGGCCGGGGTGGACACCCATCGGATTTGGGACCAGTCCTTCCGCAACAAAGCCACCGGCAACATTCATCCATCGCTTCTCGGCAAGAAGGTGCTACGAGAGCAGGGCATGACACAGAACTTGGAGAATCCTTAACCATCTCTTGATACCGGTCAGAAGACACTTTTCGCCATGTTCCTTTGAACAGTTTATCATTGCAGTAGTAATTAGTACCTGTAGATTTCTCTTGCCGTAAAATCCGCTTGAGCCGCTGTTGCAACCCGAAAACATCCGAAAACCCGTACAGAAACACCGAAAGAAGACTTTCAGAACTAGGACTTGTGGTCTGCTAGAGGTGGAGGGGTTCTACCCCGGTCGGATCCCAGAGACCAAAGTCCCATGGATGATCAAGATACTGACTTCACCATTTTTGGGCTCCCTGCTTCCTCCCTACTATGATTAAGGGCTTAGGGTTTACAAAATGGTCTGTTAGACTAGATCCCAGTAGCAGAAAAAGGTTTTTTTAGCCTCCCTACCATGATTCTCGCCATTGTTCATCCCGAGCGCACCTCATCTGGGCTCGAGTGTGAGTGAGCAGGGTCCCACGGGCCTCTAGACTCTAGACCACATAGTAAGCCACGACGAGAGTGGAAATCCCGAAAGACTGCAAAGCCGCCGACGCCGTGAAATGCATCGAAGCCCCTCCAAGACTGCAACCCCCCAAACAAAAGCCTTGCGTTTGAATCACTCCGAACAAAGCAATTTTAAGCCTGAACTTTCCGCCAACAAAACCATAACACTCAACCGCAAGACCAGAGGGAAAAAAACCGCAAGACCCCCACGCACCCTCAAACCCAGAAAGGAGACACACGAACTCAAAGAAGCGAGCTTTTCATCCCGAGGACTGGCCGCATAAACTACAGCAGCCTGCAATCGCAGCTTGGGTCCAGATTTCGGAGCTTTAAGGCTTATAACCCTCAAGTGGTCCGAGTTGTGAGAGCGTAAAGGGGGATCAGAACGGGAACCAGTAGTTGCGGTCCACTGGGCTTCGTAACTAGGGTGGACCTCGCGCATAGCCTAGGTGTAAAAAGCGTGGATCTCAGAATTCAAGCTCAAATACAACTGTGCAGATGTAGACGAGCAGAGTACTCAGTTCGAAGTGAATTATGCCCTTGCGAGGCCAGGCAGTTGCCCTGCCCGACATGGTAAAGACCCCAAAAACCTTTGTTGGGCACAGCAAAGGCCCGACTTTCCTTTGGATTCTGGGCTGGAGCACCGCCAAGCTTACGAGGCACCTCTTCACTGGGGAGCAGAAGCTTTGAGAGTTCCCGTGTGGAGGGTCTCAGTGGAAGATCCCAGGGCTGTGCAGGTAAGCCCACAATCCACTCCCTGGCTTGTCTGCTGGGAGGAGAGAGCGAAGTCCGCGCCAAACTCTGCCCGCAAGGGCTACGATAACGGCTACGTTGCGGCCGGGGGAGGGAAGGACCAAGTTGAGAATATCGGGCTCTTGGGAGAAGAATTGCGCGGCCAGCTCCGGCCAGAAGTCTCCTTCAAAGTGACGCAGCAGCTGTTCATTCTTCCAGACTTTCCACGCAAGTCTACAGTCATGTGTGTTTCGTCCCATCCATGCAGGACAAAAAGAGCAAAAAGGGCACGGTGGTTGATGGGGGCACTGGAAAGGCCGGTTTCTTCTACAGACACGATAGTCAATGGTGTGCTGAAAACCTGTCCTGAGATCCATTTTCCATGAAGGTTGCCAACAACTCCATTGTCTCCGTAGAGAGCCCACAGTGGATGAAGCAGCCCTTCGAGAGCAATCGCCCCTTTCCTTTATCAGGAATGTGTCTAGCAATCGTCATGTGTGCTGGCCATTACCCAAGTCCACATTGTGCATGGTGATGAGGTCTGCCTATACAGCTAAGGATCCTTTTTCGAGAAGCAAGGGGTGGCTGAGAAATTGAAGGCCATGTCGTATGAGGCCGCGCGGCCCTTGTGACTCGGATCTCGGCCACAGGCAGAGAGTGTGGGGCTGGTGAGGTGAATCGGAGTCCTGTCCAGGAGCATGAGGAAAACTTCGTCGCTGGTCGCAGGGTGCCAGTCAGACCTAAGCAGGTCTTCAAGCAAGTCAAGAACGAGGAGTCCATGGGTGTGTGTATATATATATATATATATGTGTGTGTGTGTGTGTGTCTCCCTTAGATACAACACCAGCCCTCGCAATTTGAGCAGCGGATTCGATTTGGTGGACCCAGCCAGAACGTAAGGCAGGATGTATAGATGCTGCATCTGCCACCAGCTTTGTCAGTTGCCATGACTCGACACTGTGACAGGAGGGCAAGATCCAGAGCCTAAGCTTTGATGCGAAGTGGTTTCCTTGTCCCTGTTGCCACATGGAACATGCACCACTGGCATAGGCGCAAGCATGGGCGGTATGATGTGGCAGGATGTAGTTAGGAGCGTTCGGGATGATGATATCGAGTTCAACCGTTTTCAGACATCAAGGTCCATGCGTGTTGCGTGGCTGAGGAACCTCAGCATCGTTTCTGTTGGGGCTCCGCAGTGGATGAAGTGCTTCAGCTGCAGCGAAGCAAGCCAAGACATGGTGATTGGCAGGCTGTGTGTTGGAATGCCAGGTCGCCCTTCGAGTCGAATCGCCCCTACTTCATGTCTCAGGGCATCGCTCAGCGCCGCCAGAATGAGCCTGCAGAGCAAGTTTCCGCGATGGAGTTGGACTTGCAAGAGGTGCCATGCATGCACTGTACACCGTATACGCCATCCTCTTCTATGGCCCGTACTGGCGTATAGCCAAACTAGTGTGAGCCTCCATGGAGCCTTACGCCCTACACCTTTACTTTTACACCCCAAAGACGCCTCGCTATGGGCATCGGTCCGAGCCATGCGAGTCGGAAAAAGCATCCTCAAGCGACCCGCTAGTCGCTGGTCCTGAAAGGCACCTGAAGGCAGACGGCCAAGCTCGACTCCGCCGAAGTGCTCGAAGGCGGGACCCTACGCCGATCTTGGAAGTGGGAATGCTGGGAAGTAACGGAGGACCTTAATACGCACCCTGAGGACAAGACATAGTAAAGCATGCCGAATGTAAGAGTACTTACGATTTTCACTTGAACCGTCGGCGATGTTCCGTTCGCAGTGCCTTGCTTCCACTGTGAGGCATGTTCGCAGTACTCACGGTTTGCAGAGCACAGAATGGCTTCTATGTGCGCAGCACATGCGCCGACAGTCTGTTCCAAAACAAATCTTTGAATCCCATCATAAACTTGTGACACGGGCTTGCCGGATTCCTACGACCTCCCTCCCAAACTTTGCTCCACTTTTGCACGCTGCCCATCTCCGAGGTTTGTGCGGCTTTTGTTTATCCGCGCTGCGACCCCTTAATGCACGTAGCAACCCCAGTAAGGCTATCGGCTATCCCTTCTCACAGAACCGCAGCAGGCGCAGGGGCCCCCATCACACTCCGCAGAGCGCGCGCAGCGCAGCCGGAAGTCTGGGTCAGAGGCGTCGGGAACCGCTTCAGCTTCGCGCAGGACGTCTTCGTGAGAAGCATCAGAAGACAAGGCTTGCTTGGAGGATCATGGGACTTAGTAAGTCAGGTTATAAGTACCCTAATTCGGGTTATAAGTATTTATAACTCCAGTTACCTTACTTATAACCCTATTTACTAAGTCCCATGATCCTCCAAGTAACCTGATACATCCATCAACGGGCCGCTGCCCGCGCAGGACCAGCAGTGCTGCCAGCACGACTTCCTACTCAGCCAGACATTCGAGACTTTGGCAGCTAGAATATGACCCAGACCCCAGATGACCCAAGACGCACAATGGACTGAAGTCATGGTCAACGGACTGGTATATCTAATTCATCGAGCCTGAGTCTAACACTTCTGTTCTTGATTCTTGACGTTGCTGTTCTGCGGAAGCTTCAGCTGGCTTCTCGAGGAAGCAGATGCCCCGCCAAAATTCCCTCAGCTCTGTCCAGCTGCAGAGTGCGTCGCCGGCTTAGTCTTTTCACCTCGGTTGCAAGTAATATTTAGATCATCCTTCAGCCATAGAGATAAGATAGAGGCAGTCCTGCCAAACTTATACCTGGACCAGGCGATGAAGCTGCGGCTGCAGGTGCCGCCTTAATAATAACACTACACTGGCAGCATCTGGGAGTCTTCCTAGCCGTCCGCATGCCCAATGCTAACTCGCTGCCTTGCGTTTAGCCAAGTGTCTTGATGCATGCAGGGGGACGCTGGTGTGAACGTCGATGAGGAAATATTCTTGCAAGACTCAGTGCCGGGTATGCCCATGCACTCCTAAGAGGAGCTGTGGGTGGAGCATGCCATAGCCACGCCGGGTTTTGCTGTGCTTTTATCTTGTCTCTATTCTGCCGAGGTAAGGCATCGGCCAAAGTGCAGAGAACATTTTTGGGGTTTGGCGAAGTACGCTTGCTGCCAAAGTGGCGCAGGATGTTGTAGACCTGCATCAGTTTTACGGGAAACGCTGTCTAGCGGGATGTTTAAAAGATGGCTTCGGTTCTCGTCTAAGCCAGTGGAGAGCTGCGGGACCGCTAAAGTTTAAGATCTTAGCGGCTCGCAGCTCTTCACTCCAAAGTGCCGCAGGACCCCAGACCTGCTTTCAGAGACCTCGTGCGAAAGGTCGCTGAACTGGTCGCCAATTCCAGGGATTTGAGGTGTTGAAGCCAAAGGCTTCAAGGATTCATGGACACGGCTCTTGCAAAGACCCGCTGCGTTGAATGGAGCGACGTGGCTCGTGGGCATTTCAGGCCTGTCTTGCCCTCAACATTCCTGCCGGGCTTCTTTGTTGCCTTAAAGCCTACATCTTCCACCCGATTGTGCGCGCCAGGGGTATCTTTCAGACATCCAAGCAAGGAAGTTGCAGGCTTCAGGGCATGGAAGCTCTTCTTGACTCGATCCGAAGGATCCTGTAATCGGAAGGAGACTCTCCCGACTTGAGTCTGTGAGGCAAAGTGCGCCAAAAAGGAGATCATGTGCTGCCCGGCATGTCCTGTGCGGAACCTGGCCAGTCTGATTCAGTCTGATCCTTTGGCTTCCGAGGAGACAGAAATAGAAACTTCCCGAGTCGATTCATGGTCTCTCCACTGGTGAGCTAGTTTTGGAGCCAAGCCTATGGAGCCGCTGCATGTTCTATCGCCGCCAACCGCCATGGCATCAAGCACATTGGATGCGAAGGATGCAGAACCCAAGGAGAGAAAAGATTGTCAAATAGAGATAGGAAAGCCGAGTGAGCATGATCCACAAATGTAAGCGGCAAATGAAGAGTCGCTCTGGTTGTTCTGCGTGTGATGCTTGCTATCACTATGCGCTTACTTCTTCGTGGGTATGTTTGTCCATGATTCTACAAGAAGTGCACATCATCGATCAGAGAACGGGGCTGCAGCCGGTGTCCGGATTTGTAAATTTCCGGTCGTCTCGGACCTTCGGAGGGAGGAAGCGAAGGTCCTCCGTAGATGTGATCCGTAGATTTCGTACGAGCCTAATACGCAACAGAAATGAAACGCCGACCCGTTCCTTTTTCAGTGCTGGGCGCCGGAAGCGAAAATGGCAGCCTCGGGGAAATGAATTGAGGCAGGGTTATTCATCACAGAAGAGTAAAATGTCTGTTGCGATCCGAACACGCAAACTCTCGCGTTTTCCGGTGTGGAGAACACAGAAGTGCTCAAGGCATTGGCGCCTCTCTGTCGAGGCACGCAAGGTTTCATTCATTTGTTCAGATTCGGAGATGCTGGGGTCTGTCGCGCACCTGACGTCGGGAGGCAGGGAAAGCATGGCTTGTGTTGAACATTCATAGTTTGGGCCTATTGTCACTGACCAGATGCATTGCCCGACAGTACCAAATCGCACAGCAGAAAGGAAGCATTTTCTTGTGGAACGACCGAGAGGCCCTCGGGCAATTTGTGTTGCCTTGTTCTTCCCGTGCTGTACTTAACTTGATTGAGTGCCTTAAACATTACTAGTGCCAGCCACCGATTTGATGTGGCCGAACAGCCAATCAGCCAATCCATCTTGCGGCTTGCGCATCCTCGGCTAGAGCAACACCAAATCAGAATCTCCGGTAGGCCATGTTCCTTAAATGATGCCTGCCACCGCTTGGCGGTTGGCTGTTCTGCACTGTACGAGTATAGTCGATTCTCGCGGTTTGCCTCCGTGCCCCGCGTGGGGGGTGGGCATACTGAACGTACGACAAGACGACGTTACCAGACCATTATACTTCTAGCAGTATGGCGACAGCACCGGAAGTTGTGGAGTTAGTGTGCTCCTGCAGTATACTTATCCGGCTAACCATTGTCGCCGCAGCAGTGGCCATGAGTTGGAGGATGATAATGACGACGACCACGGCGACGACGACAGCTAGGGGGGCTGTGGCTCGGGTACTGATGCTGGTCTTGTTGATGGAGCAGACTTGGATGGTGTCTGTGATTTGGTAATTAGTCGAGCGTTTTGCGCAGTATCCTGGTTTCCGCACTTCGCGACTCAAGTGTGTGCTTCTCGAAGGACGTCGCTGTGCCGTTCACTCTGCAGCCGGAGGCCAGTGATTGTGCTTGTCTCGGTTGCTTGCTGTACGCTCGTGTGCTTTGCAGGGGTCCTGGCTGACAAAAACGGTAAGCAAAACCGCAGCAGGACAGCAACGTGTTTTTCCTCCAAATCCCGTGCAGCGGATACACAGAAGTCAGGCTTGTTGGCTAAACGTGAGTTTCAGACAATCCTGGGCCTTAGCAAACCTGCTACGCGGCAGTCTATTGAGCCTGTTGGTAGTGAGGATCCTGCCTGGCAGACAGGTTAGAAACGACCCCCGAAAAAGCTGCGACCCACGTGGCAACCCAAGCTTTGACGCACAGCAGGGCTGCGCAATCTTCGAGCCACCACCACTGTTTGGCAGAAACTGAAACGTCGGAGACAGCACTCTCAACTGGCTCCTGCCATATGCCAGGGCAGCCGTGGAGATTGGCGTGTGTCCTTTCGAGTGAGCCTCGTCCAGCATTGAACATTAGATGGATCTATAAATCTTCGATGGTACAGTCGATGGGATAGGAGGTCTTGTCCGTTAGTCGAAGAGTACCAAAAGCGCCGGACATCGCAGCATCGGAGCACGAGCTCAGTTGTTTGTTTGCTTGGGGTTTCGGCCGGCTCGATGTTTTGGAATCTTGGAGGCCGTCCTTGGCCTTGTGGCCCCGGGGTTGAACTGTGACCTCATTCGGTCCCTCGTTCCGTTGATTGGTAGTTGACTTGTTTGGTCACGCCGGTATCAATTTTGGGTTTGTTCGTACCCGACTTATCAGTAGTGAAATCCTCCCAAACCCTAGACCCTAAGACTTGTCATTGTTTGGTCACGCTGGTATCAATTTCGGGGGTTGTTCGTACCCGACTTATATCCGTAGTGAAATCCTCCCTAAACCCATTTTGCACTACTCGGATGGGACACTTTGCCAAAGGCCTCGTGGCTGGGGCGCAAAGCTGTCGACCCGGCCCGTTGCTGCAAATGGAGGCCTCTTCGATCTCCGGTTTGAGGAGGCTCGCTTCTAATATAGTACCCTAAATAATAGGATCCTTAATATGAGGACCCCAAAATAGGGTACCTCTAATTTTCGGAAACTCCCTCATCGCCCGGTCTGAAGAAGGGGCTCTGTGAATGCTTAGAAGCTGGGTTGGAGTTTCAGGGGCCCTCTCAAGACTCCACGGAGGTAGTCCACACTGCCACTCGGCTGCACTCGGTAGACCATCTCTGGCTTTGCACCTCTTACTCATAGTCATCGCACTTTCCTAAGGTTTTCTTCTCCCCCAAGCCGGAGAGAACTGCCCAAGCCATCTCGAAGGCTCGACTGTGACTTCATCATTTTGGCTTGCTCGTCTTTTTGTGTTCTTTACCGGCATTTGCAAAGAAGCCGTGCCGTTGAATGACTGCAGCTCTGTGGTGCGACACTGCACCGCGGAATACTGCCAACCTGCACAAACTCGAGTCCGAAAAGTCAATTATCAACTTCCCCCTCAAATAAATAGTAGTACCGTGACTAGTCAACCGTCCCGCTCGGGGCTTGAAATCGACCGGGGGGCTTAGCATGAGGTTGACATGCTTGCCAGAACCATGTACAAGATACTCTGTCTCCCTTGAGGTGCTTGCGCAACGACTTGCTGAAACAGAAGAGCGCTCGACCTACCTACCGAGCGGGTCACGACAGAGTTGAGTATGCTTCAGCAGCAATGAAGAAAGTGCCTCTCAGCGCCAGCGCGTGAGGCCAGATGTGGAGTGTTCCATCTCCTGAAGTGCTTGCGAACGAGAGCCGAGCACTTAAGATCATGCAGGTGTATGTCGGCCGAGCTGCCAAAGCCAGCAGCAGAGCAAAAGCGGCGACTGAACCGATGCCCACGCGGCGGCGCCTTCTCAGCTGATGTAAAGATCTGATTGTGGTTGCGGTCATCCGGCGCTCTATCGCTGACAGCATCCGGCCCAAAGGCTTCAGACTAGTAGCGACGATTCACTGACGAGATAGTGTTGGTTTGCGTTGCTCACATCGGATATACAGTAGAGCAGCTCTCGTAGCCCATATTTACGTATTTGTATTCGTCACGCTGTCACACAAGACTCGCATTCATCATCGTAGATCGCGCTAGGACCTCTAGGAGGAGAATCCGCAGGGCTTGATCACGATGCTGACCTCGTTGTTTCTGCTTGCTTGACCATGCAAGTTGAGACTCGCTGCCCAATGCATGCAGCGCACCTTAGGGGACGAGGCCCACGAGTCTTTTCATTCTTTCAGACACCGCCTGAACGAGCCGCCGAAGCGAGTCTAGCAATGAACTACTTTAATAACCCAATAGTAGCAATGAGAGTAGTTATCAAAGCGATAGTGATACTGTAGTACCAATAATGGGAACAGTAACAATGCTAATCTAAGCTCTTTCAGCTTCAGAGGCAGTGAAGTTGAAGGCTGGCCAGTCCTCCAGCAGCTTTTCTCCTGCAGGCAGATGAGGTTCAGGAGCAGCTCGCCTTGGGCCGTGCCTTGCAGGCCAAGACGCGCGAGCAAGCAATCTACAGCGGCGTGTGTCAATATGCAGAGAAGCTAGAATTTTTCTCCACATGCATGTAGACAGAGTTCATGGTTTGGTATTCACGCCGTGGCCTTCTTTGCTTGCCTGCAGTTGTGCCTCAAGGCAGAAGAATGAGCAGGAAAGGGTACGGAGTTCCAATCTTCAGATTGAAGGGATTATATATTATATATTATATATTATATATTATATATTATATAGATTATTAGATGATTAGATTAGATCTCTGTCCGAGGCACCCTCGGTTCTGAGACTGCCACTGGTGCGATGCCGCTTTTCGGCCACAATCGCATTTTTACAGTTCCACAATCCCACGTCTTCCGGCCGCTGGAGAGGCCGAACTCAGCGTAGAATCCAACAATCCGCTGCTCGTTTATTCGCCGCGTCATTGCCGCCCCGCCGACACCCGCCCTCCCATGGTGTGAGCATGGGATCTGCGCGACAGTGTCCGCTTTTTGGCCTAGGCTGGCCATCCTATTCGGCTCTTCGGGCCTTGTTTGTGTTGGGTGTGGGCTGTGTTTCCCCCTCCAAAGGCGTAGGTGTGGCTCTCCTTCCCGCCGCGGTGCCATGCCTGTTCTGGGTTGCCAATCATGCTTCCGCCGCATTTGTGGTCTTGGAGCATGCGCCCCCGGATTGGATCTGGAGTATGTAGGGGACTGTCACTGTTTCGGGTCTAATGACGACTTGTGATATGTAGATGTCATGCGCATTGATAGAGCACGCTAGTCCGACGGATATGCTTCCTTGTGGCAATGTACGGCAGCCGGCTCGGGCGGCATTCTCAGCTGTCCCATGCAGCATAGGCATGCAAAGAAGCAGGAGTCATATCACTGTGCTGTGCAGCTGGTCGCCAAAAGGAACATGGAGGCAAAGGCTGCAGGTCCGCGTGTCGTTTCTGTTTCACAGCTTTTAGTCTCAGAAGGCTGCCAAACAAACATGGCGGAAAGCCCATCCCACCAACGAAACTGTGCAGTTCTTGCATGAACCTCATTGTTTTCCTGAGTCTTCTGAAAGTTGGCTAAAGAACCACACAAAGATCGGAGAGCACAGCCATCGAGACGACCTCAACAGAGCTTTGCAGCCTCCCTTTCCCTTTTCGGATGGGGGAGAAGCGGCCCTTTTCGTCCTTGGACGGGGAAGCCATGGGAGCCACCGCATCAACCCTCGCTGAGACCGTGGTCGCCGGGCTGTCGAATAGTTCGGGGAGGGAGAAACATGCAAAAACGTGTGGCACATGTAGTTTGTCCGCGAGACTCGAGAATTCACCGCAAAGGATATTGATATCTCCTGCCTCAGCGAGGAGGACCCGGTAATGCTTGGCCGTGCACAGGTTGCAGGTTGGCAACGGAAGGGACGAGCAGAGTAGCACAAGAAACGCCCGAACTAAACTGGGCTAAACATATTATAGGGGAACAAATACTTTTGGGGGAAAAAATATTTGTTCCCCTATAATATGTTTAGGATTGCCGTTAGCATCCTTGCGGCCGTTTACAAACGTTTGCCAACAGTTGGTGTGCTGGGGATGGTTGACTCCCACCTGGTTCGGACCCCGGTGACGGCTGTGAGTCTGACTCGATCTGCTATTTGCAGGAGAGAAGTCTCTCGCCGCTGTTCATGGAGATCGTCGCAGCTCTGTGGATGCCGCTTTGCTTGACGAGCCGGCACATAGTCAACAGGGTTTCGTGCCAGCGACGCACAAATTGTAGACTTGCCAGTATGGCTCCTATGTAACCTCGCTGTGAGCTTGGAACCTGGGCACAAAAACGGTACCCCTAACATCTTCAGACCCCCCTCTAAACCCTAGAGTCGAAACCCCAAACCCTAACACGGCCCCCCAAAAAGGCAAAATACACGGTGCCCCGTGGTAAGGCACAAGGGCAGCCTCGGCGGCTTGAAGCATTTCCATGAGCGGCCAAACCTCGAGCTCGGACCTGAGGAATCTCCCAGATCGGAAGATCGATGAGTGTAGGATAGAAGAATATATAAACATAGAACAGTTTAGAACAGTCTAGAGTCTAGAATAGTGTAGGATAGAAGAATATATAAACA
Organism: Symbiodinium sp. CCMP2456; assembly: GCA_905221635.1. Classification (NCBI taxonomy): domain Eukaryota; class Dinophyceae; order Suessiales; family Symbiodiniaceae; genus Symbiodinium; species Symbiodinium sp. CCMP2456. The sequence continues at coordinate 23,414 of CAJNDV010005003.1, read as the reverse complement.
TGGAGCAGTTCAGAATACAGAATAGAATAGTATAGTATAGAAGAGTCTAGTATAGACTGGTTTAGTCTAGACGCGTATACTTCGAATAGTAGAGTAGAGTAGGGTATGGTATAACATACTTAACATACTCTGTAGTCTACACTCTGCCCTCACCCTTTCAATGGCTACGGCTCAAGCCGAGCCACTACACCTCGGCAGCCCGTTTCGCCTGGCGAATCCAGAAGCCATGTGCATCCGTGCTCATGGCCTTCTCTTATGCTTTGTCGTTCTCCTCAGCTTGATTTCCGAAGGTGCCGGCTTCCGCAACTCTGCAAAGACTTCGGGGGAGAAGGAGCCAGTTGCCTGCCTGGAAGGCGACACACGGGAGCCGGGATGCAAATCCGTTTGCCGCTGGCTTTACCTCACGACCTCGGAGCACAATGGGCACTGCGAGGACTGGGTAAACAAGCTCAAGGGCGTGGGGCATGGCGACGACGCCGACAACAGCAAGCTCGGAACCTACAATGGTCGTGCGTGGTACAAGTTTTGGGGCACCTCCAGCATGGAGCCCTTGATCAAAGTGCTGAGCTCGAACTGCAAGGAGGAAGAGCTCGATTTCTATGCTGCTGCCTTGTACCAGTTGATCGAGGAGCTGAAGAAGGATCGTCCGACGAAGTACAAGAAGTACGACGATGAGTTGGCAATCCTTCAAGAGAAGCTTGCAGATGTCGTCACCGAAAAAGTGTCAAAATTGGTCCCGCAAGACGACAACGACATGGGCGCAGACGATGGAACTCCCCTCCCAGTGTGCCCCGCCGATTTTCGCATACAAGACGGGGACTTCCTGACATTCGAGGACGGAGGGCCGGACTTTCAGGAGATTTCCGGCGACTTTGCATGGGAAGCTGAAGCTTTGGAGTTACGACTCCACTATTCCTACGGCCCACACTTTGACTACTCGCAAACCTTCAACACGACTTCGGACGTGACCTTCAAGAATCGCACCTTTGGTTCAAAGGTGGGTAGAATCTTCGAACTCTCCTGGAAGCACACGCTGAACACAATCGTGCGAGCAGGGAAGGGTCTGGCGGATCTTGCTGCGAACGCCGGCAAGTTCTTGTGGGACATGACGAAGAATGCCGGAAAGGTCTTGCGGAAGATGGGTATCTGGACCGGTGCTGGGGTAGCGAGGATCTACGCGCACGTCCGGCAGACCACCCCTCACACGAATCAGACGAAATGGACGCACACGGAGATGGGCATTGGTGATGGCTATTCCATTTCTGCGTATGCAAACCTTGGTGTTTACCAAGGTGCCAGTCGGGTATGTGGGAATTCTGGACAAATCGTGGTGTCACGCTTCGTTGGAGACGGAACTGTCAATGCGGCTGCCTACCGGAAGCTAGCTGCTGAACGGGCGCGCATGTGGCAGCCGTATCTTACCAAGCACTATGCAGCCACGGTTGGGCAGTGGCACAGAGTGGTTGTCGGTCACTGCAAGTCATGGCTGGCCACACCCGGAAAGTCTGAATATTTCGAAGCTGTCACCCCAGAGAGGGTCGAGGAGATGTGGAAATACATCCCGAGCGTGAATGACACTGAGAAAGGCTTCTTCGAAGGAATGAGGGACAACTTCCGTACACATGTCAGCAACAAAGACGGCAGGGCCCGCCGGATCAAGCCGAAGGCCATGTTCTGCTCGAAGTTTGTGTCGGCCGTCTGGTCTTCCACCATTGGCAACCCAACAGCTGTCCCCGATGCTCAACCTCGCTCGGAAGATCTGAAGAAGATGTTCCCCTTCAACCCGGGCGCATGCAGCCCCTGGACTCTGGTCCAGTGGCTGCTGAGCAAGAAGGGGCGTGAGACGTGGCACTCGTGCATTGCTGAGAAGAAAAGACAGTTTCACCCGTCTTGCAGAGGACGTTATAGGTAGCGAGAGAAGAAGCGAGCGCGACGAATCACGAGAAGTGTGATGTTGCTTCGATTGTCCGAGTTGCGAAGGTCCAACCCTGAACTCCCTGAGCCGGAAACCGTAGGACCTGACTGAGGCAAAAGATCACAAGAGAGGACTTCTGCGCCGGATATTCAGACTTCGAGACGCCTGCCTGCACTGGGCTGGTGTTGCAGACATTACTCGATGTACGCAAGTACTTACGTACGTATGCATGTATGTACGTAGGTATGTGTGTGTGTGTGTATGCATGTATGTACATATACATATATGCATACATACATGTATACAGAGAAATATGAAGATGATGACGCTGGCGGTACATGATGGTGATCATGACGGTGACCATGATTATCATGACTGCTGTTATTATGATTGTTGTTCCTATTGCTGCTAGTATTATGCATGTTCTTGCTCCTACATTCCCAGCAACCGTGCGTATCTCACTTGTTATATATCCATAACAACAAGTACGTTAGTATGGTATAGTAGAATCGTGTATAACATCATGTTGTAATGTAATGTCTATACAGTAGCCTATAGGTATACCAACCTGACACCATGCAATACAATAGAATAAGTAGAATATTTGGGAACATGACATAAACCGATATACAGTAGTACATAGTATGGTGTGATAATGTAATACGACATAGCGTAATATACTATAACACAGTATAAGATACGGTAAGAGAGTATAATAAGATAGCACTATATCTAGACCTCTGTATGCGTTTATGTGTATATATATATATACACCTATGACCGTATATATGCACACATTATTCAGATGTGCGTGTATGTGCAACTTGCTGGTGTGCACACATATATAGTTATTTACAACATATACAACAGTTGTATGCATGTTATGTATGCATGCATGCATACATATATGCATGTATACATGTATGTATGTATGTATGTATGTATGTATGTATGTATGTGTGCATACACACATTCACATGTAGATAGATAGGTAGATAGGTAGGTAGGTAGGTAGGTAGGTAGGTAGGTAGGTAGGTACATACGTAAGCAATCTCCGACCTGCTTCCTGAAGGTATATCTACCTGACCATCCTTGGCTTCGCCAAGCTTCATTCCTTAGTCGAGGAGCATGGGTATGGTTCACAGTGTGGGGTTTACTCTGGGATTCCCCATATGGCTTCCCAAAGCTGTCCGAATCCTTATGTTTGTTTGAGGTTGCGCACAGTGCGAGGAGATAACGCTGCAGAACAACGGCGAGGTCTTCACCCGGAATCCAGGCCCGTGGCAAATGTGAACGGAAAGCTACGAGTGCATTTTGTGTTTGTAAACAAGCACGCGAACATGCATGCACACACAAACGTGCGTGTATATATATATATATGTATGTATATATACATTTATGCATATCTAGTGAATCTAGTTATGCTTATCTACTCCGATCTATCTACCTATCTATCTATCTGTTTATCTATCTATCTATCTATCGATCTATCTATCCATTCATCTATACATTCATCTATCTATCTCTCTATGTACGTACATACATACATACATATCTATATATATATATATACATATCTGTATGTATATATATATACACAGGAAACCACACACACACAGAGTAGTGTATTCGCGTATGCATCTACATATATCTGTGTGTATGCTCGCAGTATGCGAATGCTTTGCAAGTATGCAGCAGCTGCGTTCATCTATGCGCTATACCCTGTGTGCTTTTGCAACTTGCTACTATAACACCGTACAGCATGGCACGACAGGGCATATCAAAGAAAGTGTGGTGTACTATGGTTTAGTATCGTTTGTATGAGAGACCTTTGCAATATCGAAGCAAGCTTGAACTGCTGCCACGCACCTGAGCAGGCGTTCAACTTCTCGAGCGCGCCTGTGGCATGACGATGCATGGAAATCGTGAAGGTGCGTTCGCCTGCTTGTGCGTTTGCACTCGTTGGTGATAATTAAGAGCTACAGTGACAAGATGCGTGTTTGGAGGGATGTATTGTTGCCATCGTTCGTCATGCGACATCATTCGGCCACTGTCTTGAGCCATGGAATTTTCTCTCGTTTTTCCGCGATGCCGGATCGCCGTTGGTGGGATTGAGAAGACATGATACCCACGACTATGATATAATATATATATATATATGCTTCTGGGACCGTTCGGCGTCAGGAGCGAATGCCCTGCTTCGGTCCGCCCCAGGCGCACTGCTGGAGGCACTTGGAAGTTCAGCTTCGGCTCATGAAAGGATGGCTGAATTCTATAAGGTAATCCCAAGAAGGAGCTACTATGGGGCCTATGGGTAAACACTGAGCTGAAATTTGGGTCCCCTGTGCAGGTGCTTACGCAGTTTCATTGGCTGCCACTAAGCAGGTGACGAAGCGAAGCGAATTAAACATATAGGCTCAAGCAGAACGACACATGGCAGAATTCTTTTCACAACACGGCATAGTCTGCCAGGTAAAGCACCAGTCAGTGTGACACGATGAAGCAGTTTGAGGGCATAGTGAATTTTGCTCAGATTCAGAAAACATAAGTTGCATGCAACTAATGCTCGACTGTCTTCTTGTCGCAAGATGATTCAATGCAGAGGTCGATGGTTGTCAGCCTTCTTGCTGATACAACTATGCATCTCGGAAGTTCCTTTCAAGGTACCCTTCCAGGTGGTGAGGCCGACTGCAAACCATTCTTCGATGCTGCCAGTCCCAGAAGGGTTGGCAAGATTAGCTCGACATCCGAGCAGCATCTCGATTATCTCCGTCGTCGGCCCTTTCCACTCGGGCAAGAGCTTTTTGCTGAACGCGCTGTTGGGTGACACACAGGTGTTTTCCATCGGTCGGAAGACATCCCCAGAGACCATGGGGATCTGGTTGTGTCGCACAGAGTGGCAAGCAAGTGATGGGTCAGAGGTTTGGTTAATGGACTCCGAAGGCTTTTTCGGGCCAGGCGTGGCGGAGAGCTACGATGCCAAGGTCTTCACCATTGCAACACTTCTGGGTGGCCACTTGGTGTACAACACCGTAAAGATCATCGACCAACAGGCAGTCAACCTTTTGGAGATGTTGGCCCGCCGTGCGCAACTTTTCCGAACCCGAACATCCAAGGAGCAGGCGAATCTTGAGACGCCTGAGTTCCTGAGTGTGAGAAGCTTTCCGCCCTTGACACTGGGTCCTTGTTATCGGCTTTTTTGAAGTTACCATGATAGGGATACTATAAGCTACCATGATAGGGATACTATATAGCAGAAGGGTTCGTCCTAGCCAGGCGGGAGGCAAAAATATAGCGCAAGAAAGTGTGTGTTTTGTTGCGATGAGAGCAGAGGACATGGGTGGTCGAGGACTTCGTGCAGGAGCTGCCTGAGGTTCATTCGCACTCCTCGGATCCGGCCACCGCTTGGCTCAAGTCCTACTTGTCTCTGGGCTGTTCTTGGAAATCAGTTTTAGATATTTTTAGGTTTTAAGGATTAGAATCCCTATATAACTATATATAACCCATAAGAATTTACTTTTCATAGGGCTTCTGAATCCGGCCAGGTCTCACGTTAACGATACCTCAGGCGAGGAAGTGAATATCCTTTCCAAGTTGTACAGCAGCGTGAAGGTAAAGACCTTGTTCTTGCCAGCGACGTCAAAGCCAGAGCTACAGGACCTTTCGAAGCTTCAATGGTCGCAACTCACGCCCGAGTTCAAGAAGGAGCTGAAAGAGTTGAAAACGCACGTCCTCTCCAGCTTGCACGCTCGGTCCTTCGAAGGCGAGCCCATGACGGGCCGAACTTTGGAGAGATCTTTACGATTCATTGTGCAGGGCCTACAACGTGGCATGTTCCATGAGCTACCATCACTCTGGACGACCTGGACACAACAAGCGGCTGGGCATGGTCTTAAGGGGGCGTTACGTGAGTGCCCAGGAAAGGGGTGATGATCGTCCCCATTGTAGGAGCCTATGACAGCAAATTTCAATACCATATATCAAGCCTGTAAATGCAGTTGCCAGGTTGCCGAGATGTCCCTTCAAGACGCCGATACCTGGTTTTCATCACTCATGTCCAGCATTGATCAGGGTGAAGACCCCATCCCGCTGCGAGACTTCAACGACAAGGTAGAGGAGGCCAGGACCAGGTCAGTTCAGTTCTATGTGGAACTGCTGAGAGACTTCGATGTCACCCAAGACATACCGGAGCTCCGGAAAAGGATGGCAGTGCACTTTCAGCACAAGCTTCTCTTGTATCATGAGCGAGTACAACGATGGACAAACGAAGGCATTGTGAGGGAGAAAGAAAGCTTTGGCCGGTTGCTGGCAGAGCGCGAGCTTCCTTTCGACCCTGACCTATTCAGAAAGAGTGGAGAGGAAGGTATCCGCAAGATCGTGGGCGACTTTAATGCAAAGCTTCAAGTCTTTGCAGCGAGAGGGCCAAGTCCTATTCATGGCAAGGCAGCTTCTATGCCAACCTTTGCACAGGATCCGGCAAGCCAGCTTAGTGTAGACTTGCACACAATGCTAGGTGCCCGCGAGCTGGAGAACGAACGGGAGATAATGCAGCATTTCAAAGCAGCCGTTGCCGCTGCTGATGAAGCAGTTGACCGTGAGTTGAAGCTGGTGGGCAACAAGCTGTTGGGCAAGACGCAGCTAAAGGAGCTGCAGTCCATTGTGCAATCACGATGCTGGCAAGCATTTGAGGACAAACTGGCAGGACACAAGTGGATGAAGCTTCTAAGCCACCACAAAACACACAAGGCTTTGGTCCAAACAGAGACGTACGAAAACAGGATGGCGAGGTACAGTGCCGCCAATGATCAACGGCTCAGCGCGCACTTCCGGACAGCCTTGGAGCGATGTGTCAGCTCGTACAAGACACGCAAGACCCACTTGGCGATGCCTGCCTCGGAGACAGACCTCACTGCGGAGCACAGGCAGCTAGCAGCAAGCATCCGAGAGCTGCTAGATGAGCAGGGTCGCGACCTTCAAGATACCGATGCGCACCGGGGTGCCCTAAGGAGCCTTGAGTCTGTTTTGGACGAAGGCTTCGTGCACGTCAAACAGAAGAATATTGAGCTTTGGAAGGTTCACTCAGACGAAGCCACGCGCTGTGCGCTCAAGGAAAACCAAGCTGCCGAGAAGAACTGCCGGTATTTCTGCTTGTTTACCCGGGTTCCAATGGTTCACAAAGCGAACTCTCGAAAGCACTTGTTGCAATGCTTGTCGCGATCCAGCACAGGAACCCGAATGTCGCAAAGCATGCAAAACCAGGTTTTTGAGGATTGGTACAACAAGGATTTGGCGCATGATGCGGCTACTGTTTGGACCAACTTCTACCTCTTCCTTGGCACGCCGGTTATCGGACTGGTGGTGCTGTGCTTCATCACCGGCTGTGGACGTTTGAACCGGCAGCCCCCACCGCCGCCGCCGCCGACTTCCTTCTACGGCACAGCGGGACCGCAGTATGTCCCGGATCCCTGGCGCCGGCACGGGTGACTTGAGGCACCCAGATTCGAGATGGGGAGCTTGGACTGCAAGACCCGGGAAAAGGTCCTGTAGATGCAAAGGCAGGCAGGTGACAAGCCTGTGGTCCTTTCGCACCTGGGAGATGAGTCCAGTAAGAATCAGCTTGGGGAAAAAATCTGCTGTTTTTTGAGCTTTATCCGGGCTTCGAAGAGCAGCCTTGATCCTCCGAGGATCTCTTCGAGGTATCGTCCGCCCATAGGTATCTTCTTTAAAGACCCCCGAAGTCGAGGGCCTCAACGGCTCTGCATCTGCGTCTGCAGGCCTTCCAAGTAGCCAAAAGCTCCGGCAAGATGCTGGACTTCTTCCGGCCTCAGGCTCAGTTCCTGCGATCACTCCTTCTTATGGGTTATAGCTTTTTCTGTCCCCATTGATGCTACTAAAATGGCTGTTGTAGCTATTGCAGCTTGTTTTTGTCGTTCTCTAGTCACAGCCGTTGTTTGTCTATGATACTGGTGATGATGACTGCCTGAACCAGACGGTGTTGCCCTAGCATGCTTACCTCTGCACTCGTTCGCACAAACGTTTGCAAGTCTCGGACTCTTGTGGCGGGACCTCAATCGCACGATCGGGCAGTAGTGCATGTTTAGGCGGCCTGTGTTTCAGGACAGAGATTCAGATTGGGCGGGTTTGTATGGTTCGACACGACATTGTCGGAGTCTCGCAAAAGCTTGGCAGCCTGCTGCGCATCAGGGGCGTTCATACATGCACAGCAATCTGAAGCTGAGGAAGGCTTTCGACCGCCGGCACCTCAGCATGCTTGCAGCCGTCGGTGCTGATTGTGTTGGTTCAACAAACTTGACCTAAACGCGGGCTTGAGCACCGCTGGTTTTTAGAAGCTCGCTCAGAATTCCGAAAGTAAGCCGGCGAAGGTCAGGCGGATCCATGTCTGGAGGCCTGCGCAGACTTGATCTGCATCTCGCGTTTGGTGATGCCGTGTCCAGATCGTGCTCGTAGTTGTAATTTGTATTTGGCCCGCCTGTAGACCGCACATCGTCAGGGGCGGACGTCCCGGCTTCTACAATACTTGGAGAAGCACACTCACACCGCGACCAAAGTGGCTCCATGGGAGGCACACCGACAGTTGATGTGCAAATCGGATGTCCGAGTCCTAACTGTGTGCGTTGTATGCGTTGTTTGTGACCTTCGAACGTGTCACAGAAACTGGAGTTCGCCGAGTTTTAAAGCTCTTTATTAAACAAGAAAAAAAATAAATTATTAAGCCTGCTGTCTTTTTGTGAAGACCGCTGTTCTCTGAGTCTGCTTGGGGGGTCGTCACGTGCTGAGGTTTGCCTCACGTGCGTGGTTTAGTATGGTGCCAATGCAGCTCAGACAAAGCCATCTCGGAATATCTTATATATATACATATATACATATATATATATATATATATCTCTCTCTCTCTCTCTCTCTCTCTTCGTTGTGTAGGTTTCCCGATCTAAGCCTCGGGACTCCTCGCTCAGCTCACGACTCGCATGGTGCCCGTCTTCAAGGCAGGTCAAGGACCGTAGCATCGTCAGGACGTCTCGCTGCAGCGGCTGCCGGATGGAGCAGCCAGCCGAGACATAGCTTCTCGGCACTGAGACATCAGACGTGTTTCCATGCATGCTGCCGGCATGCCAGGAAGAGTGGTGGATGGATAGATGTGCAGATGGACACATGGATCCAGCGAATCTTTTGAGGAGCCTGAAAACATGAAGTCATATCTGAGGTCGGTGAACATCTGCGAGTTTTCTGCAACGAATGCACTTGGCTCTGGTCGCGCCAGCGTCACCTCCCTTATGAGGATGCCAAAGCTTCCAGGCGCCCTGATGCCAAACACACCGCTTAAAGCTTCTCGTTATGCTGCTGCTTCGAATCCTACTGCTACTGCCACCCTCAACCGACCCTAAAGGCGTGTCCTCCTAAGGCCCGAGTTACCGGTGCGCTATTCCTGCTGCTGTTCAGTGCTAGTCCTCGCTGGCAGTGCCGCACCAACCCTCGCCGACGAGCTTTCGTGCCGCTTTCTCAAGTTAGCATAGTAGAAAATAATATTATGCGTTAAAAAATAAATGTGTATATATATATATACACATATACACATAACTTATATGTTTATAAGTGTATATATATATAGTACAGATATGATATAATCTATTCGACTTTGGCAAGCGCACAGCTGTCCAGGTTTGGCGGCGATGCCAGACTGACAGAGGACTTCGCGACTGTTTTCAACGCTCAGAGCTTTTGCAGCTCGCTGCGAATTCAGACCATGCGCAGAGCAGGTCGGAATACGCTAGATTGCGGTCGTCACAACCCGTAGCAAGGATCCTGCAATGAGATAGTCACATCGCCAATACTCTACCGGCCTACGGGGCTTGGCTGTGAACAGCTGAGGTGAAGCAATGAGAGCCAGAGGAGTTGTGCGACGTGGGCCTACCACGCAGTGGGAGGCATTTCAGAAATGAGCTATCGGCCTGACGACCAGCTGATGAAATTCTGAAGCGCAGAGTCCACGGTAGTGCTATCTCATCACGTCCTGTGCTTCATTCGTCAGTTGGCCTGACTGATCCTCACCAGGTCCAGGTGGAAAATGGCTCCTGGGTCGGCTACGAGGAAGAGGCAGGCCGAACCACAAAACGGCCGGACATAACCCATGGAAACGGCACTTTACTCAGGGGTTACGGGTTAAGGGTCATCTACCCAACACTTTCCAGGGTCACGGGCCTTGACTCACCGAAGCTGGGAATGTTGATAGATGTTTGTTGCGCTTCATCGTGTGCTGCCTTCAACTCGGATACAGTCCCGGCGTTGGTTGGTTGCAGCTAGAGCTAGCTATGATTTACGGATACATAGCGGATTCTTCCAACGGAGCTGTCTTATGGTTTCGACATGTTTCGACTGCAGTCCGCTACAGCTTTGGCACTCCTTGCAGTGAAGTCGCTAGCCAGGCGTCTGCTACCATCGAAGCTGCCTACAGCAAGAGGCCTGGCAAGCTGAACCAAGTCCGACATGCCTGTCGCGTTTTGAATGCACCTGACGAATCCGCCTTTGGACGCAGCCAAGAGCAGAAGCTGGGCAGCTTCAGCTTCAGGTCGCAAGCAACGGAAACGGCTTTGGACGGCCTTCCTCTGCTTATGCTTGTTGAACCCAGAGAACCCTATACACCTTAATCAGGGAATATACCTTAGTATTATGATTTAAGGTATATTCCTTAATTAAGGGGTATTGGGTTCTCTGGGAACTCCCCAAAACTTCAGGAAGCGGCCGCTTGGGTGCGGTCTCGCTTTGATAGGGAACGGCTAGGTTCCTTCCGCCTCACCGGCTTAGTCGGTTTAAAGGACACCATAGGGTTTGTAGGGACGTTGGTTCTGATGTGAGCTACCCATACAGAATCCACTTTCACGTCAACTCGGAAAGAAAACTAAAGAACTCAGCAAGCAAGAATTTCAAAAGAGCAACCCTTAAACTAGACTCAGCGGAAGCAACAAGACATACACAGAAAAAGGCAACGTAGACAGAACAACAAACAAGAACGCACACGGAACTCCTTCCGGCGGCTGCTCACTCACTCTCATACTCTGCTCCGTGATAGGATTCCGAGCCTCGAGCTGCGCCTGGGCCCACGAGGCCCACGTCCGGTTCAGCTCGGCCAGAGACTGGAAACAAAGCTCCAAAGTGGGAGTTTCCGAAAATAGGGGGTACCTTACTTTGGGGTCCTTATAATAGGGATCTACTATTTAGGGTGCTATATTAGGGTCCCCTATTTTCGGAAACCCCCAAGTGCCTGAAGGCTGGAAGTATGTGATCGATCTTGGGAACCAGGCTCGGGGCAATCCTGAAAGAGGCGTTTCTGTTTCTCGCCAGCCAGCGCAGGTGCAGCTGAACCCCAAGACTAGAAAGTCGCGTCTCTTTCTCAGCCCACTCCTTCTTGAGCTCGCTGCATTTTTCCTAAACCCCAGGCCTAAATCCTACACCCTATCAGCTCAGGACCCATTCGCCGTCAGGAGGCGCCCATCTCACCCTCCTCGCCATCGCGAGGATGCGTATCCTCGGAGAAGATAGAGTCTTTTTTACCAACATCTATGAAACTGCTAATGTTAAGAATGACAGTAAGCGAGGTACCCAAAATCGTATACTAGGTCAGTAATGGTCAATATATGAATGAAGCAGGGTAATGAATGAGAGTCTCCCGAAGTCAGTTTGTTTTCCTGAGCTGAAGCTTCTCGAGGTAAAGCTGACCGAAGCGGAGTTCGAGGAGGCTGTACAGTTCTTTGCCGGAGCCTGATGACTCAGGATCTACAGGAGGTATACGTAGCCCTAAACACATTTGGCAGCTAATAACAAAGCATTAATGATGAAAGTCAGAGTGCTACTTGTTCTGGCTAGTACAAAATTGATAGTGATAATCATCACAATAGCAACGACGATGGTGATGCTGCTGCTGCTACTACGACGACGACGGCTACTACTACTACTACCACCACTACTACGACGACGAACCCCCACCACCGCCACCACCGCTGCCACTGCCCAGAATAGTTCCCGGTACCGTACCTGATGAGCTCAGGTGGATATGCAGACATTGCCACCGGCTCCTCCGCGACATGGCATTTAAAGAAGGTGCATCGGGTGGGCAAACAGCAGTCTTGTCTGTTCTTCGCAACCCGAGAGCATTGCAGGAGAGCACGCGTGAGCAGAGCATCTCGCAGTGACTGACCGGTGCGCAGAACTGAACTGCAAGAGTGATGCATACGAGTGTGCCGAATTGGCACCTTCGTTTCGAGAGTGCGCCCAAGCATCTTGGGCCTGTGCACTGTAAGCTTCCGATGCCAAAGAGCTGGGTCCGGGCGCGACCGAAGGCTGAGCCCACGAAACGCTCTCCGGGCCTGGCGCAATGTACAGCTTTGCTTGCAAAGGATGCTTCAAAGAGGGCGGGTGGGCACTCAGAGCCTGGGCAGGAGAGAGAGACGGTTAGGGCCGCGAAGCCAGGCGGATGATTGCTGACTTGAACTCGGTGTGGCTCCCAATCACAGCGCCTGCGCAGACCCAGTACACATACAGGCCATATTCACCGCGAAACAACCCACGTCCACCCACGCAAGCAACCTTCAGCGGGAGAACAAAGTTCAAGAAGCTCTGCCTGCACCGCCCATCACTGCGATGGCTGACGAGGAGCCTTTCAGCTGTCGCACGTCCTTACGCAAGGCTTTCCCCAGTGGAGCATTATATCATCCAATCACCGAGTCTTCGTGTCTATGTCTTGTGTAAGCCTTTGGAACTATGGGAAGTCGCCCGCTCAGGAGTCGTCGAGGCCGATGTTGCACAATGGCGAGGCCAGCGGGACAGTGTCCCAGTATTGCTCTGGCTACTACGTACGAGTAGTATTGTTACTGTTACAGATTATATTCAATGTGATTATGCGAAGTAGTACGGTTATGGCTGTGACTAAGCATTAGTATTGTTAAGATTGTTGTTACTGCTATTGCTATCGTAAATGTGCATTAACAGTATCATTGTTATTGCAGTATTTTTGACTTATTGCTAATTATCTGCAAAGTTTTTGTCAGTACATCTTTGTTATTGTCGTTAGTATCACGACTGATTTGGTATAGGAAGCAATTATGCTAAATTTTGTATTCTCATCATCATAATGAGTAGTCGTTGTAGCAGCCGTAGCCGTTACTGAAGCAGCAGCCGCAGCCGCAGTAGCCCTTAAACTAGCAGCAGCAGAACAGCAGTTGTAGTAGTGGTAGTAGTAGTAGTAGTAGTAGTAGCAGTAGTAGTAGTGGTGGTAGTAGTAGTAGTAGTCGTCGTCGTGGTAGTAGTTGTAGTTGTAGTTGTAGTTGTAGTTGTAGTTGTTGTTGTTGTTGTTGTTGTTGTTGTTTCAGTAGTAGTAGTAGTAGTAGTAGTAGTAGTAGCAGTAATAGTAATAGTAATAGTAATAGTAATAGTAATAGTAATAGTAATAGTAATGGTAAGAGTAAGAGTAATAGTAATAGTAATACTGATAGTGATAGGGATAGTGATAGTGATTGTGATAGTGATAATGA
>CAJNDV010005002.1:172537-204680 GCA_905221635.1 Symbiodinium sp. CCMP2456 | reverse complement strand
CCCCCCCCCCTTAAGACCCCCTTAAAGGGGCGACCCTTAAGCCCCCCCTTGAAGCCCCCCTTAAGCCCCCCTTGAAGCCCCCCTTAAGCCCCCCTTTCGCTGAAGGTCTGGGGCCCAGCCCCGAGGCAACCTGGCAGACAATTGAGACCAAGAGAAGGCAATCCGGAAAGTGAAAAGGCTGTCGGCCGTTGGAAGCCGAGGCGGCAGTCTGACTAGACTGGAAGACTACCCCTGCACTGGCTGGCGTTTTTTGCTGACGAGAGGCCAGTGCCAGAGCCGATACACTGCAATGTGTGTAGATTCACAAGTCTACCAAAACATACACAAAAATAACGTGTAACACTTTGAAATTCTGTCGTTTACAGCTTGAAACAACCTGCTAGAAGCGAACAAAGCCGTGAAGACCTCCCAAGATAAAAACGAGAAGGTTGCTCGCCTTTGACGATAGCAGACTTCTCTCTTTCCAGATAATGGTGCTCCAGCGAAACGAATGTCTGCGAAAGTTATTGAAAGACGCAATTTGTACTTCCAAGATGTGCGTGGTGTGCTCAGAACTGACTTTTAAACTCTGAGCAGGTGGAAGTCACCTTCCATTTGAAAGAGCCACCAAGAAGAATTCCAACATCCAAAGCATGCTCCAGCTGAATTGAAGCGTCCCTTCAAAAGTTTAGATGGAGCAAAAGGCTAGAAGTCGAAAGTCCAGACATCCAGCCGGGTTTGAAAATTTGAATAACACTGAAGCTGCCAAGAATGGCTTCAGTTTGGAAGCAGTTTTAAAAGGTTTCGAACTTGATCAAATTTCAAACGGATGGAAACAGTGGAATGCAAGGTTCAGCTGCGAACCTCGATCAATCCAAAGCTGATCTTGGTCGCATTTGAAGTTTGGGTTGCTACCAACCGTTTGGCTCAATCCACTGCCAGATTTAACATGCTTTGTTGCTTTGATGGTTGCATCTGCAGGATCCTTTGAGAGATTCAGTGTCGGATCCAATACCGCGGCGTGGCCGTCTAAGAATCCAAATTGCTGCTTAGACAACTTGACTGACAGAACAGAACAGTTTCTCGAGACAATGTTCAGCGGTTTCTGTTTTCTCTCCGCTTGGCCACGTCTAGCCAATTTTTTTTGTTTTTCAATGGCTTTTACTTTCTGTTCCTTTTGTTGTTACTATGTTTCGTCCCACTGTTCTTTGCTTTTCTTTGCTTGTTGCTTTTTCGTCGTTTGTTTTGTTGTTTTTTGCTTTTTGCTTCGCTGCGCTTTGCTATTTGTTACTTTGCTTGTTGTTTTATGTTTTATGTCTTTTCTTCACGCTCCGCCTTTTGATTTGCTTGTTGTTTGTTGTGTTCGTTTGGGGAGTTTTTTTTTCGCTTTTTTTGGCTTTATTTCATCGAACACAGGGAAACTGGTATTTTCCTGAGCTTCCTTTTTCCTCTTTATTTTCCGTGAAGTCTTTAGACAGAGCCCAAGGAAGAAAGAAAGAAAGGAAGGAAGGAAAGAAAGAAGGAAAGGAAAAAAGACAGGAAGGAAGAAAGAAAGAAAGGAAGGAAGGAAGGAAGGAAAAAGGACGAAATAAAAGGAAGCAAGACAGGAAGAAAGAATGAAAGACAGAACACGAAAACAACAATAAACAAGGGAATCAACCCCATACCCTTGCTTATAGGGATCCGAAGTATGGACTTTTCTTATGTAAAAATGTATATAGTTATATACACAGCTTATTCGAAATTGCTAGGAACGTACATTGCAAACTAAAGCATTGTTTGAATTTTTCTTGGGAGGGGTATTACTTTTTTTTTAAGTTCAGGATTCGCTCTATATTTTTTATAGGAAAACTTCTATTCTCTTTTGATTTGGATTAGGAAAACTTCTATTTCTGTACATTCAAATAAACAAACCTGTATGTTCTGTAGATTTTAAAAGGAAAACCATCGGAAAACTTCTATTTTCTGCATATATTAACATGAAAACTTATTTTTTCCTCTGGAATTTAAGAAGAAAGCTTTTATTTTTTGTATATAATTCTAGGAAACCCTTTATTTTCTATTTATTTTAATGTTTCAGCTTTGTGGCTTCGTGGAAGCGGCTGTCTTGCAAACGAATCCCTTCCAAACCCATGATGCGAGTATTGTGTTTGAAAATGAAGGGGGCGCCCCCCCAACCCCTCCCCCCCCGTTTTTTTAAAGCCGAGCAAGCTTGCTTCAAAGCATACGAACCCTTCCAAACCCATGATGCGAGCATTGTGTTTGCACATGGGGGTCGCTGCGCCCCCGCCAACCCTCCCGCTTTTTTGGTGAAGCCAGGCAAGCTTGCTTCTGAGCATACGAATACCTTCCACACCCATGATGCGAGCACTGTGCTTGCAAATGGGGAAACGAGTCCCTTTCAAGCCCAGGATGCTCCTTCGTTTGGTGCTTCCGGTTCATCATACATCCTAAACAGGCACCTCATTTGCAAAAACAATTGAAATTTAAAACACAACCAACAACGCGAACAATTTTCACACATCCAAATTTTTTTTGGCAATTCCCGTTCATTACCAGAAGCAAGAAACCAGAGGACCAGAGGAGCGCGGAATTCGGAGACCACGGAACCCGGGAATCACGAAAAACAATCTGTCAGACCTCTGCTCAGACCTTAGGGTCGCTGTCAGTTGGAGCGAATTGAGCTTTTCAGTCCCGTCCTCAATGCTTCGTGTTGCAACACCTTGGTTCCGAGTACACTGGATGACATCCGATCGTCATCCTGGGGCGAGGGACAGGCCTCTCCTCGCATCCGCTTCGAGAAGGGTCAGTGGGGCTGTCGTTGAGAAGGGATTGGTGCTTTCGGCATCGTCTTCTAGAAGTTTCATCTGCATGGCATGTGTGGGCTGTGGGGTCCGAAACATAGCGTGTTGTGCAGACTTGCTCGCCTTCCTCAACACCATTTCCAAAACCCCAAAACTTTGAGCTTTATGCCTTCCGGGCAATAAAGCTTACGCAACCGCCTCCAGGGTACAAGCCCTGTTACGGACCACACGAATTGTTCCCGGGATGCTTGCGGGGGCGGGGGGGGGTTGTAAGGGCGAAGCGAATTGGGTCAGCTGAGCGCTTGGTCATTCGGACCCCGGACCGCAGTTCGCTGTCATGTTTTTCACTCTTGTCAGTCATGTCAGCACTTCTGCTTACAGTCATGCCAGACATGTCAGTGCTTGCTATTTTCAGCCGGCCATTTTTGGGCCTTAGCAAGATTTTCAGTGTGGCACACTTTCGATTTTTTTTATTGATCCTCAGTTTTCAGATATATTCCCTTTTGAAACTTTGCATGTCTCACGGCATGCTTCGGAGAAGCATCAACAGATGTGAAGGCAGAACCATGTTTCAATATTTGTCGTATTGTGGATCAATCGGGAAGGGGATGTTCGTTTATTTTAGTGTTCCATCCGACCCACCCTGTTGTTTTACAGGCGTTCTGTTCAGATCTGTTCAAAACAGTCCATACATTGGATTGGTGCTGTCGGCGCATCGTCCTCTAGAAATTTCATCTGCGTGACATGTGTGAGCTGTGATTCCAGAAATCAGAAACACAGTACACGGTGCCAAACCTTAGTCCATGTCTAGCCGCTATATGCACGCCGCGCACCCACACCACAGGAGCAGAGCATGCTTTATCGGGGAGGCGGATTGGAGCCCGCACATAGATGGAGTATCCCGCAATCGTCTGATGTCTTACAACACGGTACTGCGAAGGTCGCACCGCTGAGCACCTAGTAATTTGCGTTGTCGTTATTTATCACGTTTCCGTTTCGGCTCAATTGCAGGCCCAGCTCGTTTGTCAGTTCAAGACCCATGTGTGATTCGCCTTGTACTGTTGAAGTTCTCCAGTAAATTGATGGGTTCGATCAAAGTCTGGTTGAATAACCGACATTGTTGCAGACACATCATCCACAAAACATGGCTCTCTTCCGTGCGGGCTTTGCCTGCAGGGCCATGATTCGATCCAAGCGTTCACCGATGCTTGGAAGAATCTCCCAGATCGCTACGTCACACGAGGCTGAACGGCCAACGCCGCTGCAGATGCGGAGGCTCTTCGTCATCTCAGCAGTTCCATTTGTGGCATTTGGGATCGTGGATCAAAGCGTTTTGCTTTATGCGGGTGATGCAATCGACAACACTTTGGGAGTTGCGCTGGGCCTTCCAACCCTCGCCGCTGCAGCTATGGGCCAAGTCATGAGCGATACCTGTGGGGTTGCCTTTGGTGGCACCATCGAAGCAGCAGCTTTGAAGCTTGGGTTGCCGTTGCCGGGTCTCACAGAAGCGCAACAGCGCTTAGGAAGTGTCAAGCGGGTATCAACTTTTGGTGGTGTTTGTGGGGTAATCTTGGGCTGCTTTATAGGCATGGGAAATTTGTTGCTGATCGACCTCAAGGCGGCAGAACGTGCAAAGAAGGAAAAGGAACTTGCCAAGATCATGAAGACCATCATGGAGGATGGTCGTGCAGTGTTGCACTGTGACAGAGCAACGCTCTGGGCAGTCGAAGAAGAGGTCGGTGAACTGTGGAGTACGTTTGCAGACGGCATCCAGGGCACGATGCGCATCCCGAAGTCGGAATCAAGTTTGGCGGGATGGGCCGCTTGTAACAAAGAGTTGGTGAACATTCCGGATGTGACACAAGATCCCAGGTGGACCAAACCGTCGAAAACGAATTACGCCGCAAAATCAATGTTATGTGCACCAGTGGTTTTGGAGGATAAAGTAATCGCTGTCATTCAGCTTCTCAACAAGCTGAACGAAAAAGGAGATGTAGTTCCATTTGATCAATCTGATGCCAGGGCCGTCAAGATGATGGCTGGTCACACTGCTATGTTCATGGCGCAGCTGATGTAGCACTTGTTGCTCATCATGTTCCGAGATGCGCGATCTTATTTATTGTTGTTTCCGGTTGGGAAGCGTAGAATCGGTTAATTGACAGGCTTTTCCAGCCACAAAAATGTGGTAGCCTGAGCCAACGAGGATCAATTCGACGCTGCCGAGGAAGAGTGCCTGCAGTGGCTTTAGAATAGTCAAGGTATCGTCCAGGCCTGCAGATTGCGACGGCATCACAGGTTCATGCTGTTTATACAGATGATTGTCGAGCTGCATTGGGCCCATCAGCTCGGTGTTGCCGTCAGCAAAATGTTGCTGCTGCTTCAGCTTCACACTAAGCACTAAACCTGGGTCATGATTCTGCATGAAGTTGGGATGAATCAAGAGCTACTGCCTGCGTCCAGCTGCCAGTGTTAAAAGCCTCATTCGTGTCAAATACTCAAATAGTCATGTGCCTGCTGCAAGTTGACACTTCTCGTTTTTCGTCGTTTCTGAGTAGAAATGTAATATAACTGTGCCACGATGCTTTGTCATCGAGCTGCGTCATACCGTTTGACCCATGCCTGATGCTAAGCTCCACAACGTACTGATTCATGTCTTCAGGGTAGACGCAGCTTCTGAGCTGGTGGGTGAATCTTTCCAACATGAGGTCGTTTGTGCTTCCGGTCCTACGACAAGGTCCGCCGAAGAGACTCCAACGAGCAATTTTTTGGGTTTCGACTTGGGCAACATCCTGCTCAAAATGAACATGTTCCAGGCAAGTGCGGTGGCGACAGTGGCTGTTCCCACAAGCTACAAAGGCAACATTGGGATGCCGGACAGACTTGCAAATTGTGGTGTTTGCCTTTTGTATTGGGCCTCGCTCGTCTCCCATGACCGTGACGAGGGCTGGCGGCCTGAACGGTTTGAACATGAAGGCCAAGCACTCCAGTTTGCAAGACAGTCCCAACCTTAGTTGCTGAAGCAGCTCCTTGCACTTCTTTCGTTTCCAGTCGGTGAAGTGACCCTTAGGTCAAAGCGCATACCCATCTGGAAGCTGGGATGGGCCCTGGCCTAACAGCAGGTGTTCTTGTGACAGACACGTCGAAGAACAACAGCTGCAGGCATGTGTGACTTCATGATGTCTTGGCTTCCAGGGTGATCCAGTATGCGTTTCACCCTCTTCAGTCTGGAATGAAGCCATTGTCGTGCTAGCTGCTAGCCGGCCGAAGAAGGCTGTGACTGCATTTTGCCATTTTGAAACCATTGCCCTCGATGTTTCGGCTTACGTTTCTGTTCTACAGGAATGGCAGCTCGGACCGACCCGTTCCTCACAGATGTCGAGGCCGCATCCCCGTTTGAGGATGCTGCTGCCCACATTGATCCCCTTGATCCACACCTCGTCGTTTCTAGTTGTTGCAATTATTGTGGTCTCGAGCCTCACCGAAGAATGGGTGCAACATGGTACAGCCGCGCGGTTTTGGTGCCTCCACCAGCAAGCTGCAGCGGGTTCCAACCAGGTTCCGGACTACAAGGCTACGGCATCACAGGTCGAAGCAGCCCGTCGCGAGCACATGGCAGATGGCTTAGCATTTGCACAGGATGGAGGAAGCAGGGCATGGCGCTGTTCCTCAGGTGAGCCAGGAGGTCGCCGTGCTTATCTTTGTGCCATGGTCATGCTATGCCTGAACCTTGGTAGGATTGAATTGTTTCAGTACCAGTGATGTTTGGGTTTTGCGCAGCCTGCTTAGTGATACACGGAGGTTTTCATGGTGCTCGCCTTTGCCTTGCCCCCGTCAGGCCATTGCCTTGTGTGTGACTGCATCGTTGTCTTGGCATGGAACGTTGACATGTTCGCAGTACTGCAGCAGTCCAAGATAGTCCACCATTGACGGATTCGAACATGACAAGACGAGAAAACCACGAGATGAAGTCGAGAAAGCCAGACAGGCCAAGGGGCCGCAGTACACAGAGACCCATCCTTTGGTCGTCAGCAGCTGGAGCAGCATGCCCTATTCGGGAGAAAGTGCCGTGGCCACGAGCGAAGAAACGTCCAACCCATCTGCCCACAACTTCAGTCAAGGGAGAACAGCGCCAAGGTTTGCAAGAAGAACTTAACCAGGGAGCGAAACCACGACCTCCTTGAGTCCCTCAAGTTTCAGAGCTGGTTTGTGTTGCACATGGTCAATCAGGCATACCTGTCGAGAGTCAGACAGTCAGACACACCCCTCGAACTCTTTCAAGCACTCGTGCGTAAACCTCGGAAGCGCATGCTCGGTTTGGTCTCGACGGGGCAGAATCATATTGTCGTTGATGATCTTGACTCAGATCCGGACAATGCAGAGGCTTTTCTAAGTCTGCCGCTGCCGCCGATAGAAAAAGTTTCAATGCTGCTGGTAGTGGAGCTGACTATCAACAATGGATTGGCAGGAATCCTGTGGAGCCTGTTGGCCGGCGTATCCTGGCTTGCCAGCCTGCTGGTGGCACGTGCGGTGCTTGGAATGCTAGTGCTAGAAAGATGTGCAGAGGTCCAAACTTGTCAGGATGCCGCAGGACACCCCGTAAGCTGGTTGCACGAACATGTGCCCACACATGGTAGCAGCTCAGGCCAAGCCTACGAGAGACATCTCCGAGGTGCCAGCCCAGTTTACAAGCTGCTGGCCCTGATGGTGCCTTAGAATCCCATTACTTGCAGCATAAGTCTTCCAACAAGGTAGCTAGTGTGTGGATCCCAGGTGCTGTTGAGCTGCGTGGCAGGGCCACTAGTTGGAGCTCATATCGAACAGAGGAAGATGGCCAGCTACTGGATGCACAAAACAGGTGTAACCTACCGCGACGTGGCCGGGAGCTTACACGGTTCAAGATGCCTTCGGCTCTGGCAGCAGGCTTCTGCAGTCCAGGTTCCGACCAAGCCGTCCGATGCCTACCAGGATGCAAGCATTCTGGACTTCTCGGCCGCGAGACTGCACAAGATAAGGTCATATGTCCATGCGTCCGTGCGTGTGTGTGTTGGAACCATTGAAACGGCAGCAAGATGCCAGCTTGCCCTGTGATACCACCCTCCGACCAAGGCCAGTGCGCGTTTGGACCTTCAGAGAACTCTCGGGATGCGCTCTCCGGGCTCCGGCATGACATATTGCATCGCGCCAGTGATTGCCGCTTGTCACAGGTAAGGTGGACGTGCCAAGTCGTGTCGATGGAAACTTGATGTCCCTTTCTCCTCCGTCAGGATACCTCATCGTCAACAAAGCAGGTGAACTATTTCGCTGCCGACGTGAATTGCTGTGAGCCACGTCGCAGTTTCCTTTGCGGTGATACCGCGAAGGCGGATGCCAGGACGGTGTGCATGCATGTCAACGTGCATGCTATCGATAATTATTTCAACCAAGCTGCTTATCAATCAGCAAGTCCACGGTTCCTGTCGGTTCGGTTTGTAATGAACCCAACCGTTTTATGCACCGGATGCGGTTCATGACGGTTCGGGTCGCGCAGTTCGGCTCGGCGATTCGCGTGGTTCGCGCGGTTATCTATTGGCTTTACTACCGAGGCCCAAGTTTAATCCCTTGCATCCGGGAAGGAGGGAGATATGTTTCCGAGACTGTTTTATTCGCATATTGCTTGCAGCTAGGGAGCGAGGAGAGTTTATCATTCAGGCCGTCCAAAATTCATGCTGTTTGCGGCTAGGAGGGAGGGGACAGAGTGTTTTTGAAGCCTTCCTGCCGCCGGGAGTGTTGAGGCCTTTCGGCCTTATTTGGGCGGGGGGAAGTCCGGGTTTCCGATGACTTCCTCGCTTCGATGTGTTATGGGCATCATGGACTGGTTTTGCAGATGGAACCGTACCCGTTTCGGTTTTTTGCGTTTCCTAGCCGGTTCGGCTCTTGTGCGGTTCGGTTCTTGCGCGGTTCGGTTCCTGTGGTTCCGGTTTCCCGCTTCGCGGTTCGGTTCCCCGGCCTTCCTTCAAGCCCGACATCGGGCGAGGACTGGGGTGGTTTTGCCCGCGAAATCTTCTCAGCATGCTGCAGACAGGCCGTGTCGGGAGGGCGAAACAGCGAGGCTTCCCGTGCGGGTGCGGCATGTGGAGTAGAACATAGGTGGCAGCACTTCTTCAAGGCCGCCCAGCAGGCTGCGGAGGCTTGGTCTCTTACTTCTTCTAGCCCTTCTCAGTACAAGAAGACAGTGTAGCTAGATGGGAGAGGTCTATGGCTGGGATCTGCCCGATCGACCTATATTCGTGCGTTGGTTTGAAGATGCCGAAGGTGCCCGGATCTCAGGCTCGAGTGAGGTGAAGATGGTTAAACAGCAGGTTTGGGAAGTCTAAAAGCCTAGCTGCTAAGGTTCAGTCAGAGCTTCTACACCAGGGTTTGGTGGAGGCCAGACCTGCCGCTTGTGTCCAGAGAAAGCCACTTGTAAGCCCAATGAGCCCCGGACAGACCTTCGTCCAGTGCTTTGCGGGGCTGTGCGCCGCGGTGATTGTGGCAATGCTGCTCGCCACCAGAACGCTTCATCTCGCATTCGGCTAGGAGTATCGGTCGACTGCTATCTTATCCACTCTACACACAACCTTACACGTTCCATGGTACTCGTAGCACTGCTTGCACATGTTCTGCCATCCTCGTCAAGGTGGCTGCACTGGTCCTTGTCCTACTATGTGCAGGACAAGAGAGCTGATCGCAGCAAGATGAAGCGTTGAGACTGTGCAGTGGCAATTGCCACCTGTGACGGTAGATATACTCGCAGCTAGAGCAAGCGCGAGTCTTCCGCGTCACGCCGTCTTGGCGGGAAAATCATTTCGTCTCGTTGGTGTTGGTGAATGCATTCTAACATCATCTAACTCTCTTGCCTTGGAGCTTTTTCGAGGCTACGTCCATCTCAAGGAGCTATTTGGAGAAGGCGAGAGACTGAAGGGCCATGAAGGAAAAGCAGGGAGAGCAGCCGAGGTGGAGCAGGGCGAAGCCAGGCTCCTGCCCGAGTGCCGTGAGGAGTCGCAGGGATGTGCAGGGATGTCATGAGGCAGAAGACACTGTGACACTCTCCTCGAAGGAGCTGGAGCGTGTGCTCGGGGTGCCGTTGAAGCGGCGGCGCAAATCTCGATTAGCCACTTGGGATGTCAGCTTGGAGCTTCGGGGGCCCCGAAAATCCACGGAGCAGTGCGCGAGAGTTGCAGCAGCAGTCACGTCTACATGAACTCGTAGCCGAGGACAGAACGCCTTGACAACCGTGTGGAGCCACGCCAAGAAGCGAAGTCTCATCGACAAAAAGCCAACACTGGCTTCACCTAAGTGTGCAGCAGCACTTGATCTGAATTGCATGCCGCATGCCGGGCGACGCATGTACGAAGGCCTCATGCTAGCATCGTTTCGTTGCACCTCGATCCTTGTTCCTGCTGCTTTGCTGTTTCAAGCTGCGGGGCGCAGTGGTTCCCATCGCAGCTGCGTGGTCCTCGATCGTGAAGGCCGAATTGTGCAATAACTAGTGTCATGTGTGATCGCATCTGAGGCTCTATGTGCGCCTGAGAAGCGGAAGCCCCAAAGCTTCTCGCGCAACCTTCGCTTAAAGTAGCAGCTAGGAAAGCCGGTGTGGTGTCAGGCTGGTGAGGCTCCAGTGAATGCTAGAAGCTGCAATGCTCGACGTGCTTTGTAAAATCTGGAAGCAACCTCATCAGCTACACTACCCGGCAGGGAGTAGTTCGCACTGTCGTCAGATCCCTCGGTAGTCTACGACATTCTCGTCGGGGGAACTGACGACTCTGCTTTGGCAGACTGATAAAGATGTACCGCCGCCGTGTTTTGGGAGCTACACTCAGCGAGGCGGGGTTGTTGCGCATCAACGAATGTTCACAAGCAGAGCAGCAGAGTTGAATTTGAGAGCAGGCGGGGTGCCAAGAACCCCACAGCTCGCACAGCTCACAATCTCGCGATGGACATGAGGAGTCGGAGAAGAAGGCCTGCAACCGATGCCTTGTGCATGCGTGCATGCCGCACATGGGTCGAAGCAAGGCCTTTTATGATGGTTGCCCGACCAATGCGCAGGGCACCGGAGGAGGTGTGGGGAAAGGGTTTCTTTTTCCTGGTGCTGGTGCTCCGGCCTCGCCATGCCTCGCCAAGGATCCCCGAGCAGCACTTGGAGCCGATGCTCGAGGGCGTCCTGGAGCTTCGGGCCACTCGGCTTCCCTTCGAAATTGCCGGCCCTGCTGCCCTGCTCCCTTTTTTCCCTGTGAGGTGCGGCACGGACCGCTGCACTCAGCCAGGCCGCCACATGCAAAGCTTGAAAGTCTCCGTCGGCTTGGCATGACATGGGTCTCCATGCAGGGGCGGCAAAGACACAGCGAAAGCAAGCTCGAAGGAGACCCTGCAGCTTAAGCCAATAAGCTATAGGGTGCATAAGGGGCTGACCTGAACGTGAGCTTCTTGCAAAACGAGCAATGTAAAAACATCGGAGGGTCTGCTTCAGGATCTTGAGGTCGAAGTTACGCTGCCTTCGTGAGGATGCTACATCGCTTGCACCGCTGCATGGCCCGATCTGGCCCCGAGCTGAAAGAACAGTATGTTCACCAGAATGACTACCGACTTGATCCTTGCTGACCTCGATCGAACATGAACAACACATGAGGAGCTGCAGCTCATGTCGGTTCTTCTGCCCTGTTCCACATCATGGGATCAAAATCTCTAAGTCTCTAAGGTGTAGTGGCATTCTCTTTTTCGGCATCGGCTCTTCAGAGAAGGATGGATTCTTTCGCGAAGCTGGACGAGGCACAGAAACCACGTGAGCCTTTGTCTGCAAAATCCTAATGCGGCTGCAGGTTTCGAAGTTCAAGAGTCGTCGTGCTGCAGAACGATCGTTGGGAGCAGGCAGCAGCGATAAAGGAGCACACTCCTGGAGTCTACTACTGTAATATCGAGGCTTGGGCTTCTCTGTGTGAGTCAGGCAGCTCTCTGTCTTCAGCATGCAGGCACGTTGGAATGTTCCATGCGGTCGCATCGCAGTGCTGTTAGACAGCTTTTGACTGGGAGTTGCCGAGGGTTGTGGGGAACTTGCAGCCTTGCAGCAGGTACGTGTCCTGCTGCATTCGCTCTCCGCTCAGAACTTCGAAACGAGGGAACCGAGGGAGCGACGGAGCTCTCGAGAAAGTTTGGGCACATCGCCTTTTGGGGTTTCTGCTTCTGCAAGTCTCCCTGGCACGGTCGCCCGCAAAATTCAATACCTAGCGGACCTAGCAGAGGTAGAGGCCAAGGATTGTAGGTATCATAAGACTCAATGTCAACATCGAATCCGCATCTGTCAAGGCTCGTACCTGGTGCACTTGGCAGCTCTCCTGTCAGTCCTCATGCAAACGGTCCAGGAGGCTTCTCGCAGTCTTGCTTCGATGCAGTACATGGATCCAAACTGCTTGGCTCCAAGGCGATCGGAGAATCACCTTTGCGACGTTCGCTGTCTGCAGCTGCCAGTCCAGTCCTCAGCATGGAACAGTTTACTGTGTGCGATAGTGGAAGATACTGTACAAAGATCTGGCTAAATGTCTGGAGCGGAGTTTGGGCAGCTTGGGTTGGCTTCGCTTGCCGAAGGCTAGCTGCGTCGGGTGAGAACATTCGATTCCGCATTCGTAGGGCCATGAGAGAGGCGAAGTTGCGGTGCTAAACAGCCACGTGCAGAGATAGCACCGCTGGGGGCTGCCCATGAAAATGCTGACGGTGTCAGATTGCACGGCATGAAGTTCAACGACACGATAAGGCAACATGCGTGACCGTACTGTTCAACAGGAGGGACCGGTCTCAGAGCACTCACGGGCTCGAGAACAAGGAACCCCCAAAATAGTATTGGGTGATTCTTAAATTTTTAAGGTCCCTATATTAGGGTGGTCGGTGGAGGGGCAGCAGAGTTGTGACTTTCAGGCCTTCCGAGGACGATTCAATGGCGTTAACCGATGATGGGTTTGGGTTTAGGGTTTAGAGGGGTTTTGAATTTTGGGGTTTAGGGTCTAAAGGGGTTTTGAGTTTTATAGTTTAGGGTGTTAGGGTTTATAGGGGTGTTTGAATTTTAGGGTTTGGGGTTTTTAGGGTTGAGGGCTTTCAGTAGTATACGGTCTCGACGTGAACTCTGAGACTTCGGTCGCAAGGTGAAGACCTCGAGGAAGCACCCCTTGGTCTGTTTTGGGCCACAGTCCCAGCATGGGGTCGTCCGGAATGCATCCTTTTGCGGCAGGGACTAGGATCTGCAGCGCTGAATCACAGCGATACCACGGCGCTAAGGCAATCAACGTCTTGATCCTTTGCAGCCTCGCATGTGGAGTCCTTGTGATGTCCAGCTTTGCTGCTCAAGCATTGGCCTCAGAACTGGGCGATGGGCGGAATTTAAAGTGCGGGCTGCAATTTGCCTCCGCAAGGTCTTCCGTGACGACACGATGACCGAGGTCACCGAGGCTGGGCAGCGGATGGCGGCGGCATCTTTGCTCTGGAAGGGAAACTCAACACGATTCAGGAGGTGATTTCCCCGGAAGTGGCAGAGCCAGTGGAGACTGCATCGGGACTCTCGAGGATGGTGAGGCAAGGTGAACCGATTCGTGAGCTGCGTGAACTTGAAGTTCTTCGGGCAGGCTCCTGGCCCGCATCATGGTAGTGGCTCTCGTGCCTTGGATGCAGACCTTGTTCCATCTCGTTCAAAGAAGACCTTCAGAAAGCCAAGACATTGGAACATTGCTCAAGTGTCAAAGTCAGCATGCAGGTGTCGTTTACATCTGGCCGCACGCTCGGGGAGAACAAGTCCTTCCGAAGTTGTTCAGAGTGAGATGCGTAGACTCACAGCCTAAAGCTGAGGAATGGGGCTTCGAATCATCCATCCACTCCAGTCTGCCATGCTCTGTGGCTTATGAGTTCAATCGATTCGCAGATTACATGCAGTGCCGTTGAACACGGGCATCATGCTGGTGCATGTCCTTTGGAGGACAGCACTGGAACAAGTGCCGTTCGAGTGCCATGTGCCTCATTGATGCCATCATCAGTGCCGCACCGGCCTGCGGATCTCGAGTGGGGACCGTGCCGGATGGATTGCCTAGGGTTCGACTGCATGCTCGGTGATTTGTAACTCCAGAGTCTCTGTAGCTACTTGTACCACGTATCCTCCTACCCGGGCAAGCAAGCACGGCCTTGCCGAGACGGGGCTGATTCGGCGGAGAGGTAGCACGAACAGCTGGGAGAGAGCAGCTTCACATGAGCAGTGGTTCGGGCTTGTTTCTTTCTGGACTGCTATCCTCTCACTGAGCGAAGAATGAAATTGCTGGGCGGCCACTTCTTAGTCCTAATTCTGGTAATTCTAGAAATCAGTCTTGGTCCAATTGGTAGATAGGTTCTGTTTGCGGTGCTCGCATCCCGAAGGCCGTGCCCAGGTGTGTCTTTAGCTTTCTCTTGCCTCCTCAAGTGTGATTTCTGAGGAGTACTGCAAGAACTTGTTTGTGATCAAGGGTGGGATGTCAACCTGAGTCAAAGGAGTTGATGAGTGACGATCTTAATCCTTCGAAGGCCAAACAAAGGATGATTTCGGTACCCTTTGGTTTGGGTTCCCGTCCCATCCTCCTAACGCCTGGCCGCGACCTCGTGGAGTGTCGAGGCCGACCTAGTGTGCGGCTTGGCTGTTGGCTTGCATGCCGTTAATGTTGTGCCACGGGCAGCGCTGATGCTTTCAGCTACTCCCAGAGACTTTCCAATACGCTCAGAGTATTAGCGATACATCCGTCAGTGAGAAGCTGAAAATCATCGCGGACGGGACTTTCCCAAAGAGCCTGGAGACCTCTTCAGGAACGGTATCTCCTGTCTGCTGCACATGGCAACGCCCCCTTCGCGTTTTACTCGGGAAGTACTGATGGTATTTCATGCAATTCCACACCTGTTGACTTGTAGAAGTGTAGATGCTGCTGTTTCCGTCTCCTGCCTGGTGTTCCAGCAGTGGGACACTCGTGTGACCTGCATGCATTCGCGATGCTTCGCTTCGATCTGCACAGTTGTACAACGCTCATCGTTCATTGGAAATCTGCTTAAGGCAAAGCGAAGAGCGCTTCCAAGCTACTGTGCCAAGCTTCAGGGCTTGGCTTGTACAGGGACCTGCGATGAACTGAAGCAGATTATGCGGACACCTTTGCCGCAGATTTGGTCAAAAAGTCAGGCACAAGACGGTTTTCCTTCCACCTTTTGACACAGAGCACCTAGCATCGTGCGATTCTAATTCTGATGCGCTGCGTGGTCTCATATGAAGGAGTGTATGCTGCAGCATTGCCCACATCCACAGCCCACAAACCCCAACACAGAGAATGGTTCTTGCCTGTCTCCTGCTCGGGCGTGGCCGAAGATCAAACGCCTGCCATGAACCATGGAATTCTGGTTCAAGACAGTCTCACATTCACCGAGAGTGGGTTTGGGATTGTTCCTCCGAGGCTGGTGGGGGTCTTGCCCAAATCATGATCCACCACATGTTCTTGTCGATGGAAGGGCCACGCGTCGGATCCCGATTAACGAAGATTGTGAGGCTCGGATCTGGTCAGTCAAGCAGTCTATACTTCCTTGAAAACCAGGAGAATGAAGTTGGTCCTTGCAGCAGTTCTTGGAGCTGCCTCCGCCAGCAAGCTGAGGTGTCGTCTCGGTGACGCTGAGTATTGGTCATGCGATCTGCAGTTTGTGAGAGTTGACTTGCCTTAAAGCTGAGTCGCAAGTCATGGAGTCCCTAATTGCCCCGAAGCCCACAGTCTCGAAGGCTTGGCACGGAACGTACAGCGGAGATTGAAGGTGTGAGCCTCGAGACTGCATATGCCCGGTGCTCAGCTGCGGGCGGGCTAAGTGAAGTGTGAAGAGGTTTGGCCAAGCTGGAGTTGATAGAGCTGTGCCGAGGCAGCCTTCTTGGAGCGTCATGGTGCCTGGAAGCATTTGTTTTTCCGTGAGCGGTGATCAAGAAGTGTCTGTTATTCTGTATGGGGGCATCGGTGTAGAACCCAAGATAGTTGCCGTGCGCCTAGGTGTGCAGCGGCTGGGCGACACCGTCGCGAGATCAGAGCGGATGGCAGCATTTGCTCGAAGCCACGCGAAGGTGACAGAGCACAACAGGAAATCCGATCGCATCTTGAGCTCCAGTTAGTCGTGTGCAAACTCACGAAAACAACGGACTCAGCTGTGGTGGTAAAGCTGACTGTGTTCCGGTGATGCACTGTTTTCGTCAGCTGCGGAAGTCAGGCACGTGGACCGCTGGCCTCAACCGCTTCTCCGTCAGAGTCTCATGTGATGCACCACCATGGCACTCGCAAACTTGCACTCAAGCCATCTGTATAATCTACCCAGGACCAGACGCACGAAGAGTTTGGTCGAGTACTTGGTTTCCGCAGAATGGGCACGTGCTTTGGCCTGATAGTCGTCTATGAGGCTATGCATGCCAGTCATGTTTCCTTGCGCAGTGCGCAGCTGTTCTCAGAAGCGAAGGTGGTGGAATAGCACGACTGCCACGTCGTTTATCCAGACTGATTCCGTGCAGTACGCAGGCAGTGCACGTGCCGTGAAAGTGCTCAGTGTCAGAAGAGAAGTCGTCGTCCGAAGCTTTCACGACGCGGCTGTTCTTGCCTGCTGTTCTGCAGCAGAATCCTTGGACTGGGCTTCGCAGACTCACTCGGGCAAGTGCCCGCGGCTTTCTTGGTCCCCACACTGGTTTTCGTTCGATGCAGCGAGATTGGTGCACAGGTACTTCATCGATCAAGGGGCCTGCGGATCCTGTTGGGCTGTCGCTGCTACTGGAGCTTTGGAGATGAGGGTCAGCGGTCAGCTGTTCGTAAAGCCATGAGAAGAAAAATGCGATTGCCTTGGGCCTTCGCCAGAGGCCGAGATCGCTCACAAGAAAGCCCCGAGCATGCTATCCTACAAAGAGCTGGTGGTGCCCTGGCCGACAAAGTCATGACTTCTTGACAACGGTCTTTGATTCAGTGACTTGCCAAGGACTGTGTCGAGAATCCCCAGCACTGCGGTGGCTCGGCAGACTTCCTGTCCGTCTTTTCTGTCAAATTGGGGCTTTGTTCAGGTGGAGATGGTGGCTGCGGTGGGGCCACAGGGGAGCTGGCTTTCCAATACATCTCGCAGCACGGTCTCTCGGTGCCTTGGCTCTGGAAGATGTGGAAGTGTCGTTCATAGGGCCATAGGGTTTGAGCACTCCAAGGCAAGTGCATCATACACCGGTGACCGCGAAGCGACCGAGCGCTGCAAGACAGGCTCTCGATCAGCAGTGCCGTGGCTCAGGAACAAAGCATGCCGCTCTGTACCGAACACACGTTGAGTACTGTTGCAGTGGCTTAGAGGGTACAGTTACTTTAATCTTATTGTCGCAAAACTCAATTATCTTCGTGTTCAGTGTGTTTCGTGACGTCCAAGGTGGTCAAAGCCAACAGTTGCTTTGCTGCGATCATTGTGAGAGCCTTAAGTGCTCCGTGCCGTTCTCTGCTGCCAGGTTTCGTGAAGCTTCCGGTGAACAAGCTAAGCCCGCTCATGATGGCAATTCAGCACGCGGGAGACGCAGTTGGATGGCCACCCATCCGTTTCCAAGCAATGTTTTCGTCGCAATGCAAGTGGTTCTAAGGGACCAGTCGTCGTGTCCGTGGATGGTGGACCTTGGGGAAGCTATGAGTCCGGAGTGTTCAACGGCTGTCGCAGGCTCGATGGGTACCTTGACATGGCAGACTCTGAACGACGAAAATCTGCGATCTCAGTGATGAGATTGGCCGGCCGTGTTCAGGTTTGTGACGTGTTTTGAAGTTTTCAGGGCGACGCAGTGGAACAGCGAGCCACGAGTTTCTCAATTGCGTCCCCCAGCAGATGCCATGTTTGCAGTCTCCGGGGTCACGGAGGTCCCACATGATGCGCAGTCTCTTCTAGCCAGGGTTAAGCGTGCAGGGCCAGGTGTGTGGTCACATGTGCCGTGCTCATGACATGAAACAAGCAAAACTCATTGGGGAGCCTGCTTGGACAAGCAGCATTATGGAAGATGAAGCTAGACAAGGCAGTCAGTTCTCTAAGGCCGAACCTGTGTGTTGCGAAGCTACAGTTCGGACGTGACTTTCCTGCATCCAATCATGCTTGCAGCAATGCTTTAACATTTTGCAGGGATGCCACCGTCAACCATGCAGTCCTGCTGGTTGGGTACGGCCATGATGCAACAGAGCCTCGACAGCAGCTTTGTGCTTCGACGTCTTCAGGCAGGGTATTCGGCATTCTGCAAACTTGCATTTGGCTTGCCCGCTTAGGTCAACATGGACTACTGGTTGGTCTCTTGGCCAACTTGCCATGCCTCCATTCGGTTTCGCTGATTTTGGGAACTACATTGACATAAAGCCGAGATGTGCTTTCTGCATGCTGCTTGCTGATTCTAGTGTGCATCCCATTCGCGGTACACCGGCTTCAGGTCCGCAACTCATGGGGGGAGAGCCTTTGTCGCATGTTTATTCCGAAGATATGGCTTTGCTCCTTGTTCAGACACGTGCACACAGACTCCCCTCACTGCGGCTTTACTGAAGGTGGTGGGGCGAGAATGGCTTCATCAGGATCCTGCGACATTCGTCCGACGAGGGAGATGCTGGATACTGTGGGACGGACTTTGACCCAAAGCAAGGCACGGGACGAAAAAGGAGTGACAAGTGCTGCAGCAGCAGGCAGCACTGCATGGCAGGAGTCGGATGTGACGGAGGACCAGCTACCTTGCCGGTTTGCGGCATGTGTGGAATCTTATCCGATTCAGTGTACCCTGATGGAGTGAGCTCCTTCTGAGCCATTCTGAGCCCTTAGACCGACTCCGCCTGACAGGGGCTTGTAACTTCAGCTGGGCCAACTGCAATAGCAGCGGTGACCAGTGAAGATAATCATGCGAAGCCGTGGCATCCGGTTGAACCCGTGACATTGTGTGGCCATGCCGCAAGCACATGGCATAAGCATTGGGCCTTGCCTCGATGCTGGATGCCCGGCAGCTTGACTACAAGACCTGCCTCCCGGATGGCCGAATCAAAAGCAGAGAGGAAGCTGCCATGGCTCCTCGATGTGGCCAGACCTGGGGAGGCTTTCTGAACCGACGCCGTTTCAGCTTCTGTCGCCCAGCCCAGAAGGCTTCTGCGGCATGGTGCCTCCTGGTGCAGCTTGGCGCAGCTTGAGTAGAGTCCGCAATAGTCCGCAGCAGCTGAGTCAGCCTTCGGGCCTTCGGACTAGCGTACTAAGTTGTAGGGTTCTTCTGGGACAGTGCGCTGAGTCCCAGCGAGTATGACGTGTACGCAGTGTGTTTCTCATTTGATGTCTTCATGTGATTGTAGCGTAGCAGTGCGAGTATTCAAGAACGCTGCTGCATCGTTCATTCTTTAGTCCTTGCACTCTTCCGTCTCAAAGTATGGCATCGGTCATCGGAGATTCCTTTGGACATCCTGCAGATGTAGGAGGTGACGCGATATTCCGAACCACCACATGTTTATCCAGCTTCCCCAGCAAAGTCTTACAAAGAATCCTGACTGGTAGCTACTTGGAGCATCGAATGTAACATCAACAGCCAAGGTAGATGGCGAGCTCTACTCGAGGAGGAGCTGCTGCCGGCATCCTATTCGTGGGGCTTCAGTCTCTGATGCAAGTGTTTTTCTTCGGTAGTGTCTGGAGCCTGCTTGTTGTGTGAGGGTTTTCTCGTCGCAGCTTTGAAGGTCCTGTGGCTTTGACCCGGGGGTCAAGGGGCTTTTTTTGAGCCCTGAGGCCGGGTGCAGTGGTCCTGCCGATGGCAACGACCTGGCAGAGAAGGCAGTGGAACGGCTCACCGGCTCACCTCCTCCCTCTTCCCTCTCTCCTCTCTCTCTCTCTCTTTCCATCTCTCTGTCTCTTTCTCTTGTCCATTCTCACTCTTGCTTCGCTGTGTCTTCTCTTCGCTCTCTCGCTTCTCTCTTGTTTCTCTCTCGCTCTCTCTTTCTCTTCTCTTGTGCTCTCCTTGAATTCTCTTTCTCTTTCATTCTGTCTGTCTGTCTCTCTTCATCTCTTTGTATGGCTTTCTCTCTCTTCCTTCTTTCTCTCTCGCTCTCTCTTCCTGGATCTCCTCTCTCTCTCTCTCTTCTCTCTCTCTCTCTCTCTCTCTCTCTCTCGGTCTCTCCGTCAATATCTGTGTGTCTGTCCGTCATTGTCCGTCTTTCTATCTTGCTCTCATCTCAGTAGCTGCCTCTCCCATTGTCTTCTATGCACAAGAAGTGCTGATCCTCGTGCATCAGCCCGAGGCACTGCATGCGGGCATCGAAGCCGTTTGCAATGCTATGTCCGGGGAGGTTCGTTTCACGAACGAAAACGAGGTGCCGTCGTGTTTCACTGACTCAATCGTCGAAGTGCTCGTGCGCATGTGAAGGCAGCGTTTGCTCTTCTGCGGAAGGGGTGTCGCCACTGCTGGGGCCGCACGGGCGGAGGAGAGGCCTTGAGGCGAGCCCACCAAGCTCAAGTTCGGCACAACTTTCCACACAAGTGAACATGTTGCTATGTCCAAAGCCAAGTGGGCAGGGTGTCTGGATTGCAGCACGAGCTCCTGTGTCTTTGAGGCAGGTGCCTGCGGAGAAGCAGGCCGTCGTTGTGGCCTTCCTAACTCGCATTGCGGAGATCCGGCGAGGGGCGTTGCGGCGGGTGCAGGAGCGATGCCTCCCTCTCTCTCGCTCTCCATGATTAGATAAGCCTTGCTACGTTTCATGGTTAACAGCAGCTGTGAAGCGTTTCGTCACAGACTGCAGGATTGCCGAAACATCGGTTCGCCTCACCATTAGGGTTTCGATTTGTGGCTTTGTTTGGGTGAGGTTGTATTCGTTGTGTTTCAATTACTCTTCGTATCTCTATTGGCGTTACACATTGCTCTGAGGTCCTCTCACGGTCGTGGCAGTTTCAGACTCTCAAAGGCTGTGCTCTTGAGACGTTTCGATCCCTGGGACTGAGAGGTGTCAGGGTTTAGGGTTTAGGGTCTAGAGTCTTTAAGGACTGCGTCTCGAGCACAGCTGATGAGAAGTACTAGTTTGAGACTTCTCCTGGTTACCTGACCAAAAATCACGGTGGGATTCATGTGGGTGGAGTTACCAATGTAAATAAAGCAAGATGTACATGGTATATAGACGTGTATATATATATATATATATGTAGACATATAGGTATATAGATGTATAGATGTATAGATGTCTAGATATGAAGATGTATAGATATATGGACATATATATATATATATATATACATACATATATACATATGTATAGATATATACACATACATACTTACATAGATAGGTAGATGGATAGATAGATAGAGGGAAGCACAAGGAAGGCAGGCAGTGTCACTCGAGTCGGCTCGAGGAGCTGGGAGCCATTTTGGCCAAGGCGTCGCCTTCCTGGCAGGAGCTCCTGGCAGGCTCAGCCCGGAGCCCAAGGCAGAGGGGCCTTGGGCCCTGTATGGCTCTGTAGCTTCTCAGAGCCTAGGAAGCTCTGGGTGGGCCAGATGGGCTCCTAGTCGAGGAACTGAAGGCGGGAGTCGGAGCGTGTTGCTCAGCCCGACAGTCTGTCGCCTGCCAGCTTTCGTTCGCTGCATTGGATTTCGACATCTTTGATGCTAATCGAGCCGTGGCTTGTGGACGTGCGGCCCAGCAAACCAAAACGGCTCCACCAATCAGGGCTTGAGGTTGAGATGTTGGAAGTCTAAGATGTTGCTTTCGATGTCACTGCTAAGATTCCGAAACGAAACGAGAGGCTCCACGCAGAAGGGCAGCTTCACGCCGAGGGTTTTTTTCGAGGGATTTGTTCAGCCTGCGCATCTTCTGGAACCAGCAGACGTGGCCAGAGGCTCCTGTTGAGCGATCATGCTGGGGAACGTTCACAGTCTGCCTTCGCCATACTTTTCCAATCGACGTGCCGAACTACAAGTACCGATTTCGAAAATAGTATAATATAACAACCGCATGTTCAGATCGTGTTGCACAGAGGTTGTGCAGCAGTTTCGCAAAAGCGCTTCGGACTCCCTCCTTCTGGCCAGGCGTTGGGTGTCCCTGCGACAACTGCAGGCTGGACAGCAAATCCCGGGAAGCAAACGATGGCACCATCGCTTCGCAAGGTGAGGCGAATCTATCAGCGCCTGTGTGGGGCTTGCGAAGTTGCCGCATCCAACCCGTCCTGTCCGGTTATGTCACCCGTCCTGCCTCGTTTGCATCGCGCCAGGTTGGAGCATGAAGCCAGAGTCTTCCTTCGCGAGAAGAAGTCACAAAGGCTATCATGTAGTTGCGTGAGTTTTGCAATGTTTTGCACTTTGATCTTCATGGCTGCGGTCGGTTTCCGATGGCACAGTACGCAAAACTGTAGTTCTAGCGAGCACATGTGCAAGTCCGGAGGTTAGTTCCGAGCAGCGAACTAGAACAGCCGACAGTAGCCAAGCTCATTGGAACTTCTTCAGAGAGCTGTTGCATGTATCCCGTTCATTCCGTATGTCGTCGTTCGAGCTTCGTCGAAGCAAATTTGCACGGCAGCTATCGGCAGCTGACCATTAGATGAAGCCTTTAGACGAAGCGTTAAGTATCGTCTGGCTGAGTTGACATATTCAATGCGTTCATGTCAGCCCAATGCTGATATTCCTCTTTGAAACCTTTAAGGCCGTTCGATTGAGAACAGCTTCGCGTGCATCCTTTGGTTTGAAGAAATGATCTGGAGGTACTTGTCCATAATCAGCTCATCGACTGATGCTTGCATCATGATGACCGTGCCTTGGCATTGACTGGCAAACCACCGAGGGGCAGGGGTTTCGCGAGGCAAGGAGAACAATCCGGGGACCCACGTTCGACTTTGCTCGAAGCATCCTCGCAGAAATTTGAGAGAAGTGCAGGGGTGGGACCTTAAAGAATGCTTTGCTGCGACCCTTGGCGGGGCGGTGCTTCCTACCACAAGGAGCTGCCCGTCTCGCTTTTCGTGTGCTACTTTCTCGGCAAAGGTGCGAGGGGTCTCGGTGCCTCGCAGGGCCTAGTGATCGTAGTCGTAGCCGCCCGAACTTCTTGGAGGCCTCTCGGAGGCCTGCGGCTCCTTCAGCACGGAGGTGGGAACCATCGCCCTCAGCTTGATTTTGCGTCTCCCAGACAGTCACAGGTCTCGGAGGAGACGGATGTTTCGTCTTTTTCTTCGCAGTTGTCCAAGTCAAGGCGCTTGACCCGCGGCTGCCATTGCACGGTCAGCTAATCAACGCCCTCGCAGAAGGCTGGCTGAGCTCGAAGGCGAGACTCTGGAATTTGGCTTGGCGCACGAGGCACGTGCCTCCTGCTGTCGGGTGTGTTCATTTGCGCATTCATGGCATTTTCTCCACATTGCTCCCTGCACCTTGATGCACATATGCCGGTAATCCATAAGCCCAGAGCAGCTGAGCAGCGAAAACTCAAACATCGTTTCGGCTGTCCAGGGAGTCCCGTCCTGTGGCCGCTTTCTGGGCTCCCGAAGGAGCCAAGACGCAGGGAGAGTTTGCGGTTTTTGCCTCCTCTCCGCAGCCTTTGCCGGTGTGCGATGAAGAGGCGCTGGACAGAAGTGGAGCTTTGCTGCTCCAGTCGCAGCTTTGGCAAACGTGAGCGCTGGAGCGGCACGGCCGAACTTTTAGGAGGGCTCTGCGAGTGTGGTGATGTGTGCATTACACCCACCAACTTTGCCTACTGGCACTCACGCTGCTGCACGAGGTCGTGGATCAGGTGCTTCCTTGCAGCACCAATCCAGTGGTTTGTGGCTCTGCGTGGACCCGTGCAGTCCGAACAAAGCGGGATACTGAGTGGGCCGTTTTTGCTGCTTTTGTGAGTTTGGGTGCAAGCACTGAACAACAGGTCAGCTTGAGCTCGCAAGAGCACAGTGCTTGGGAGGCTGGGGCAGGGTCTGGTTAGCAGGTACATATTTGTGGCTCATTCCAAGCTTGTCGAAGCCGTCAAAGATCCGTTTGCGCACGTAATTTAATCGAAGTCGAGGCTTCCCTTTCCAACAGGCGTGGCCACTCTGCCCGTGGTCCTTCCAGATCCCCAGATGCTGCTAGGCTCCAACCAACATGCCAAAACAGCGCGGTTAGAGCAGGGAACGACATGCGTTGGTGGCATTCCAGCGACACAGCAAGGAAAGATCACATGAAGCACACCCATGGTCCTGGGTACCTAAATCCAAGGCTCACGAAAGCAGAAAGAAGCTGCCGAGAGACAGGGTGAGCCACTTGCAGCCCCTAGTGCCATTTGAAGCCCCGTGTCCCTAGCCGGCATCGCCGCTCTCTTTCATTTAGTAAGGAACCCGCGTGCGGCCGAGAAGCCTTGAGTAAAGACAGATGTCCAATGTGTAGCTTAGTGGAGTGTGTGTTTGCAGCTTGATGGCTATCGAATTTGACCGCCCGAGAATGTCATCCATGGTCCGTATAGACATAGTATTTTATCGTGTATTATTGTATTTCGTAACTGGCTTTGGTCCCGTGTCCAGACCAGTGCCGTCTTGCCTCAAGAGTTTGCATGGCCTGCAGCAACATGTCGGCAGCATTCTTGGTCGTGCTGTTGTTCCTGCCGGCCACTGCTTCTTGCGACAAAGAGGATGTGTCTTTGGACTATGGCTCCTTGCTGCAACATCATCACCAACCCCGGACTCTTCATGGTACCTACGCCAGTGAGCTGAAGCACGTCTTCGTTCTGAGTCAAGAAGGACCCTCGGAGCAGCGTTATGTTCGCATTCGTTCCCTTGCTCAGGGTGAGCTCATCATTGTGGGTTCACGCTTTAAGGCTGCCGGGTGTAGTGCACTATGTGTGTAATGTTGCGCTATATTATATCACATTATAATATATCTATTGTGTCATAGTAGTTTGTATTGTATTACATTTCTTATGTTGCATACTATGTCATAATATTATGTTACTATCTTATGGTGTATTATACATTATACTAAGACCACCTATGTTATGTTATTCTATTTTTCATATGCTATATACGAAATTATACTATATGTTTTGCTACATATTGTATTGCATAGCATAACGTATATTCTAATGGGTCATAGCAGTTATAATGTTACATATCATATATGATAGGTTGTATTATAGATTCTGCCTTATTGGATAGTACATACACTTGGTAGCCCGGTGACTGGTCGAAGTCGGTCGTGTATGCGTCGCAGGTGAGGCGTTTTCAGTACGTAGGGTCAAGGTTGGTGGAATGGCTTGCAGTTTTCATGTGGACTCGCAGCTGGAGTTTTCCAGTTGATTTCGAGGTTTCGTCCGTTGAACTCTGGTTCTCCGCGGTCTGAGCCTCGCATGTGTTGCAGTGCGGCACTGCTGGGCCTGTTGATGTTCAGGCGAAGCGCTTCGTTCCCTGTGCAGGAGAGGTCATCGTCGATGGCAACACGACTGCCTGCAAAGCTCACTGGCCCTTGCTAGCGGATGGTTACGCAGTGGCACAGGTTCACTACGACCCTGTGAACATTCATGGCTCTGCACGCTACTTCTTGATGTCCCGCGAGGTGGCCATCGGTTGAATTTAACCGCTGCGCGGTTAGGAAAGCACTGTAAACACC
Source organism: Symbiodinium sp. CCMP2456 (assembly GCA_905221635.1). NCBI lineage: Eukaryota > Dinophyceae > Suessiales > Symbiodiniaceae > Symbiodinium > Symbiodinium sp. CCMP2456. The sequence continues at coordinate 179,316 of CAJNDV010005002.1, read as the reverse complement.
GATGCGAAACCCGAATCGCAGATTTTTTGTGCAAACTGCAAAGTGCCAAACATCGAGTAACAACAGCGAGCATGTCTCCGAACAGGCGCTGCGCGAGCCTCAGCAACCCTGCCCTTGCACACACGCACGCACACCCACCATCCAAGCCGAATCACACCTCCCCTCCAAAAACCCTACCGGCATGCCCACCCCACCTACCTGCCTCCCTGCAGATCTCCCTGCCTTCAAGCCGACTCCTGACATCGAGGAAGGGGTTTCTTGCCGCAGCAGAACAACAGCACGAGCAGCGGCAACAACAACAACAACAACAACAACAACAACAACAAGAACAACAACCCACAGCAGCAGCAACAGCAACCAACCGACGGACCAATCGAGCAGCCATCGAGCCGACTAAACCCCACCCTAAAGCCTGTTGGGAAAAAGTCTCAGCCACCCCAGCACCCCCGAAAGTTCGAAATGAATCCAAACTCCCTGGGCACCGTGAGCTTGTAGAGCGGCTTTAGGGTTCATATTTTGCTTTGGTGGGAGGGGGGTTGATGGGAGACTCAGTTTTTCAGAATTTTCCAGAATTCAGCCGAGGTGAAAGATGGGGTGAAGATTAAGTCTAAACATCGAAGCCGCGGCGGTTTTTCGTAAGGTTCGGCAGTGCAGACCCAAGGTGGAATTGCACCCGCTCGGAATTGCCGGCAGCTACTGGTTCATGGGAGGAGCCCAGGACGTCGCGGCGCTCGGAGATCGGGGCATCAGGCAAGGGGAGTCGAACAATAGAGAGAGGCATAGCATAGCACATCGTTGGCACCTAAACCCCGAAACCCCCAAACCCCTACATAAACCAAACCCAAACCCCCAAACGCTCAGGCGCATGGCTTTCGGCTTTCCGGACTCAAAAGACCTCACTCGCTGGGTCACTGGGTTCTCGTTAAAGGGACTTGAATTAAATCACCATAACAAGGAAACCATAGTATTTACTATAGATCCCTATTATGGTACATTAAAATAACTTCAGTAACAAGAACCCAGGTCACCTGGACGCTTTGCGACGCTGACTTCTTCGGCTCCTGCAAACAACAGTGCCTGTTCCTAGGTAGTCCTCTGGGACATTTTTTTGTTTTCCCGTATTGGGCTTAAGAGATCTTACTGACGAGTATTTTTCAGAGGCTGTAAACGGGCCAACCAAGGTTCACCAATGCTGACGAATTGCCTACTCTGGAGCCCCTGATTGCAGCAGAGCAGGCCAAAGCAGGCCAGTGAGGCTGGGTAGTCTTACAAGTTCTGCATCATGCGGGCTGGTTTGGAGGTTGTTGGATCCTGCGGCATGTGCTGTACGCCCTTGTTTTTCGCCTCCAAATTCGCCCGCAACACTGCGGGACCTTCTCGATGTCATCCTGCTCGTAATTAGGTTTGTAAGTGATTTTATGTGATGTATGTGATGGGTTCCCCCTACACCCTTCCCCTAAACCTTTACTTTTTGGTCCGATAAATAGTCCCGCGAGTGTTCTGGGATGCTTACGTCCAGCTGGAAGATGCCAAACAGCATCCTGAAGCTTGGCCCTGGTGCGAGCGTGTGAAGCTGATATTCTAGGGCCTTAATGGTTTTAATAGGTTTTTGAGGTCCTTCATAGCATAAGGAACCCTAAGGACTAATGTTGGTAATTGTTTCGGCTTCCAGATGATCGTCGAGAGTCCTGAAACCACGCGGTTTTTTTCAGGTCCAGCCGGGTGCAGAAGCGCAAGAGGCAACAGACAAGTAATTTGCGCAGCGACGATGTTGACTTTTTGGCCTATAGAGCTGCGAGCTTCAAAAGCTCATGGAGCTCGATTTTCTTGAGTCTGATATGTCGTCGTCATCTCAGAGAAAAAAGGCTCAAGCCTTGGCCAGGTACGGTTTGTGGGAAATCCAAGCGACGGTCCCAAAGAATGGGTGCAACATAAGGCATCAGGGACGACGACGAAGACTGCTACTGGTTCCGGCTAGCACGACGAGTGCTGCTAATTACTACGACGACGACTACCACTGGGGTTGTCATGAGCAGTACAGAACCGTGCCGCAAGAACCGTACTGCTTATGTGAGTGAGTACGTGCCAGGTCTTGCCTGCCACTTGATGCTTGGAGGCCTCCGTTTCGGATTCACGGGAGGGACCATGCTGGATGCCGGCCTAACTGGTAAGCCAGGTACAGGAGCAAAGGGGAGACAGCGTTTGAAAAGGCCGAAGGCCGCAAGACGTGCGGGTGCAGCTGACAGCTGTATGTACAGATATGTCTCTGTGTGTGCAGAGTCAGGGTGACACGATGTCTTTTGATGTATTTGGCTTGGACGACTCGGTACTTTAGTTGTCGAAGTTCTTTATCTCTCATACCCTTGGGTGCCGAATGAACCGGGGGACATCGTTTCGCATGCCCTCGACCCGGCCCAAGTCTTGTAGCCTTGGGTCAGTCCTTGCAGACAGCTGCTATTCTTGACTTGTTTTCCCGCACTTGGTTTCGCTGCGAAACAAAGGAGGAGCCTCTGCCTCCGAGAATTCGTTTAGCTGCAGTTTGACATACGGCTGCATGCAGAAATATTGGACGGGTTGTCACAAGTATATAAAAACGTATGTGTGTGTATATATATATATATGTATATATATATATATATGTATGTATATAGATATATATATATATATATCTATCTGTCTATGTATACATATAATTAACTACAGAGATTGTGTGTTCACACCCCTTGGTCAGCAAGTATGGTACGGTCTGGTGAACTCGCAGTGTGTTGTGGGCTCGGCCAGTGATATGGCCAAGTTTCGTTCCTTTTCCAGGTCCGTGCAGGCGCCGTCACCCTGCGGGGGCGGCACTGTAATTTGCATGCTGTATTGCTGCATGCCGGGTATGCACGTGATGACGTGCATACCGTTCATGCCTACTGGGTATTGTGCTGCCGAAGTATTTGTGTTGAGATTCGCAAAGCATTGTGGTTGCTGCATATCACAGTACCCAGGATGTGCATCGACGCTGGGATGTAGAGTATGCGACCACTGCTTCCCGAAAGCAGTGTACCCGCGAGCCAGGCGAAGTAGTCCAATGCATGTCCCAATCGACAGCATGCAAAACTTGGGCTCCTCCTGGCTGCTGGCTGCTCATGCTGCTCCTCTCCACGTGTCATCTTGGGTTTCTGAGACTGCAGCCATGGCTCTCAGCTTGGACGGCAGTCTTCCAGCCTTCTTGCCGCGCGCAGAGAGAAAGCTTCACAAACCGCCGGTATCTTATTCCGAGCCAAGGTCGAGCCGTTGGCCTTGCCCTTGGCCCTGCTGGCCGGACCGTCGAGACAGGCCATCCCAGAGCTTTGCTTACTCAGCCTCTCGTAGATTCACTTGGAATTGGCTTCAGGACATGTGTCACTGGCAGTACTGGACGACATGTGTGGAGCTTGTCAGCATCATGGCTGCTGTTACTTCCGTTGAGCCGCCATCAGTATGATGATGTGTTCCTGTATTTCCTGTTGCCTGGGGCACCTGACATAGGTCTTTGTCATCGTGCAGCGGTCTCCGCGAGTTCATGCCGGCAGACATGCCGTCTTCGCGAGGCGGGGAGTTTGTCCTTCACCCTGTGCGGCTTGACTCAAAGTTGAACATCTGCCAGGGCTTCCCGGCGTCAGACTGGCAAAGCACTTCAGCTGAGCCGTGACATTGGACGGCTGACTCAGCCAGAAGAAATTCTGGCAGCTTGACAGCGAAGCGATAATTCAACCCATGGATGAGTCTTTGGGGGAACAGTGGACCCTTTCCAAGCTTCAGCCACATGCATCGCAGTCCGCAGTGTGCAGGCATTTGTGAAAGACCACGTGCATGAGTTCAGCTTCGTCCATGCGGTGTCTTGCTTCAGCCGATTGGGACGGATGAGTGGCCCGGTTTGAGATGACGTTGAGAAGAGCTCCAAAATGCCCAAGTAGCTTGTGATTGCAGACTTGCAGCGAGGAAGCACCTGTAGTAGTTCCAGGACAAAAGACTCGTCAAAGCTGGTCTGCTTCAGAGCCTTTCCAGAACCTTGTAGCGGCAATTGCAACCTGGATTAACTGGCACATGATGCGTTTCTGTTCGCTAAATCGATGTTGTTGTAGTTGATTGTTCCGCGAGCATCTTAGGACCAATTCAGTGAAAGGGGTGAGATGGATGCAGAAGCCTTGCGAGCCACCCTCGTGGCGGCGGTCTACCTGGCGACTTTGACTTGCTGCTTCTAGTTGACCCTGCCTAGCGGCCTAGCCTTTCCTTTGCTCCTTGTACTGTGAGGCGAATGGAGACACAGTGCGACGGATGGTGTCGAAATGCGCTACAGCATTACTGACGAAGCTTCCGGCACGGTTCTGAGACAAAAGCAGTTCGCTGTGCGCAGCGTAAGCATGCAAGGTGCTTGCCGGAGTCCGGAGCACCCAATCACAGGTATGACAAGTCAAGAGTCAAACAGTTTCGACTTTCGACTTCTCGCATGTTTTCGCGACTTTCACGCGGCGGAGCTTGGAAGCATGTCCGAAGGCGCAGTGAGTGAGTGAGTTTTCGCGACGTTTCGGATTTCGCATTTTGTCGTTTGTGCCTTGTGTGTCGATTTTTCGGACATTTTCGGGTTTTGCGTCCTCTGGAAGCGAGTTTGCTGCACTGACACGTGAGGCGTCACGGGGTCAAGGGAACAAGAGCCGTGGCATAACCACACGGAATTCCCATTAACAACCCTGAACTTTCAACAAGCTGCACAGTTTGGAGCTTCAAGGGCAGTTTAGGGTTTAGGGGTGGGTTTGGGGTTTGCAGGTTTTAAGGCCATGTAAGAAAGTCGAGACTTGAATTTTGTTTTGGCACTTTCCGAAGGGCGCCAAAGCTAAAGCCTACACCCAAAAGCAGCTGGAACGAGAGTCAGGAACTTATCGTAGCTTGCTTGATTCTTATAGGTTTCGCGGCTTTTCAGGAGTTTTTTGATTTGTCGGGATTTCCAATCTGTTCGATCGAGCCTTAATATCTACTTCGGCTTGTCGAGTTTACTACCATTTTTGAGTGCTGTTTGGGCATGTGGTCCTGTAGGTTTGGGGTTTGCGCGCACTCTTAGCATTCAAATCCCAGCCCTGCGAATCGACTTGACATGATATCCAAGCGATGTTGAGTGCCTGTAGCACTCAGGCGGGTTTGCAGCATCGCAGCAGTACGGGCTATAAGGTTGACCACAGCATGCAATAGCTCTCGCATGCTCCAAGCTGACCGTCAGGACAGGTGGGGCAGCCTGTAATTTTTGGGGAATCAGTACAGATTGCTGCTATCACAACTAGAGAGCTCGTGACCACGCCCGATGCACCAGCGGCAAACTGGGACGCATGGCTGAGGCAGCAAGCTTGCCAGAGCTGGCAAACAGCGCCTGGGCTCTCGGGAAGCTGGAGCACTGCAACGAGAAGCTGCTGCGGGGCACCTTGTAACAAGAGTTTCTCGAGAAGCCGAAGTACCTAGAACGACCTCGCGGTAGCTCAGCTCGGCTTTTTGCAGGTATCTCATCGGAGGTGCTTAGAAAACTGGCAGTTGGACAGGCAGGCTTTTTGCTTTTTACTCTGTCGGGATCTGGAATCACACAGCTTGTCCTGTGCAGGCGATGAGTGTCCGGGACGTGCAGAGACTCAGACCATTTCATGACTGTTGCAGGCTTGCATCTTAAACGATGCGAAATGACACCTGCTCCTGTCATAGACAAGGAAGCTGGTGGTCGCACTGGCAGCCTTTGGTTGGCACGAGGATCCATCGCTCTTCCGCTGCTTGAGTGCTGAAGTGCAGATGCAAAGCAACGATACTTGACCTCGCAAGATGTGACTTCACCCGACTCTGCTTCACAAATGTTGATCAGTGGAGTGCTCTGGGAAGTGCCTAGGATCTGTCAGCGGTGGATGCAAGCGTCATAGCCTTCTCCTTTGCACGACTTGGTCCATGGCCTGGTTGTCCCTGGCAGTGTTTTGGGCAAGTGTCCATTCAAGATGCAAAGGGCGCATGCATTCGCTCCTGTCATTCTGCGCTACTTAGGCGTGCAAGATTCAGCGCTTTTTCGAGTTCTCTCCCAACACGTACAAGATCGCCTGCTTGTTGACCTCAACGCGCAGGGGATAGCGAAGGTAGCCTACTCGTTTGCAGGCCTGGCTGTGCTTGTCGGGGTCTTCGTTCCTTCGCTGGCATTGCCCTGCTCAGTTTTGGGCCACGCTGCCGACGAGCCTCGGCTCTTCCGGGCGTTGGCCGCTGAGTCCGCCAGGCCCGCCCCCGCTTTCTCCGCTGCCCCCGCTGCCCCGGCCCACAATTGCACTGCAAATTCGAGCTGCTGAGGAGGATTGCAGCTTTTGGGGCACAGGACCAAGGGTGTAAGGGGCACAGAGAGCTGTCGGAGATGCCTTCGGAATCTGCTCAGGAGCTGGCCAACCTAATGCAAGCTCTGGTTTGGTGCAGGGCTGCAGGCTGCGCCATCTTCGCGAGCTCCGAGGCAGGGTCTCAGTGAGACACAGCGCCCTCGAGAAGAGCTGTCGCCAGGTTCAGCGATTCCTCGCCTTGGCTTCAAGAAGGCAGGCTGTGACAGCAGTGTTGGAGATTCGTCCTTGTCAGTCTGCCATCATCACAATTCCCCCTGCTGTGAATTGGGCAGGTGCATGGAGCTGTGCCGCAGCTGGATAATTGCCAGGGAGTTGTGTCCGCGGCAGGTGGTGTAATTGGAAGATGAACGGGGTGGTGGTGGCAATTGCAGAACAACAGCAGGAGCAGGAGCAGGATGAGGAGGAGGA
>CAJNDV010005002.1:149400-172437 GCA_905221635.1 Symbiodinium sp. CCMP2456 | reverse complement strand
AGCAGGAGCAGGATGAGGAGGAGGAGGAGGAGTGAATCGGCTGGGCCATAATCGCGCAACGCCTTCAGGCCACAGCGCTTGCTAGGAGTCTTGCAAGCCCTTGGGTCTGGTGTAACCGTCAGAGACAGAGCTTACAGCAGAACAGGGGCCTTGGTCGTAGTCTGCTGTCCTTTTCGGGGCAAGGTCAGCTAGTGACCTACTGAAGACCCGCATGCACCAAGGTGCCATTCTGCCATTCCGAAGGATTTGTGCTGCTTCGCATGGTCGTTTGCATCGTGCCCTGGCAGAGATCTTGCAATGCTTAAGCACCTTCCATCTTTTTCAGTCCATTGGATGCATGCAGTGCCAGGTTAGGGAGCCACTGCGACATAGTTCTTCCAGCTGTGGCCGAAGCCTCCATCTATCGAGTTCCCGATTTCGATCCCCGATTTCTGCACCTCGGCACTGTTGCTTGCTTTTGGGTACTGCCAGCAGCGTCTGCGTACACTCATTGTTTTTTCTATTTTTCGCGTGCTGGTCGCCATGGCATACGTGAGTGTCGGAGGAGTGGTCAGCTAGCTTGGGCTTTTGCAAGTACAGGTGCCACACTCAGTCGGATCCTCGCCGTGGCACTTCGTGGTCCCCCACCGGTCTGCGCGTTTGCGACGTTTGCCTAAGGTACCGTGAACCCGGCATTATTCGATGCAATTGCCGTGGCCGCTGTGGACCGCAAGCGCATCTTGGCAAAAAGGTATGTCGGCCAGCGTGAAGAGTGGTTGTACCGCCGCCGCCACAAGGTTCATATGCACCACGAGACATATCGAACCTTGCCTGGCGCATGCCTCAGATTCGGGAAGGAGCCTCAATGAGCTGGTTAAAAAACGCCAGCGTGAGGTCCTTTGCGATGTTGGGACATCGAAACCTCGTCCTGTTCGACTCTTTGTGCGGCAGGGCCATAATAGCCCTCGAGCGGTTCAACAGCCAGGACGGAACCTGCCCAAGTCTTGACGACGGTTGTTTTCCTGCCGCCATGAAGCAAATTTGAACAGGACCTGGCAAACATGTTGTGGGCCTACTCTCACCTGGGCAACTGGCCATGAAAGTCTTCGCTGGCGTCGTGCCCTCTTTATTTTCGACAAGACCAGTGCGAGAAGGTTCAAGACAAGCACAAAGCAGAGTTGTCCAACAAAGGCCTAGTATGCAAGAAGTAGTGAATTCTAATGCTTGCGTTGGCGCTCTCTGATATTGACAGCCCCTAGACTCCCACCAGGCCGCGCAAGGCCACTAAAACGCTCAATTGCTACGAGCGTGAGTGGCGATACTTCTCATCACATTCCGGTTTGTGTAGTGAGAGGCAATCTTCTGCTGCTCATACTTTGCACATGACCTTCTTTGTAGCACGTGCAATATCAGTACAACATCTCTTGCAAGTGCACGGCGACCAAGTTCGCAGGCATTCGAGCACCAGCGCTCTTCGCAGCGAGCGAAGAGCGGGTGAAAGCAACTATTTCAAGGCCCAGTCTTCAGGACCAGGGGTGTCTGTCCCTTCATGTCGGCCTTGTGTTTCGTAGCGTCGAGGCTTGTTGTATCCGGTTGTCCACGAGTCGGATGACTGAGCATGACTTCTCGAGGAGCTTTCCAATATTGCCTGGGCATACGAAAACGCCGGCATGATGAGCTCCGCTCTTCTGCTGGCTATTGAGTGCGAGTTCGCAAAGAGGCTGCCGACATACACGAGACCGAGCGGACAGTTCCTGGCAAATCTTGGCGCACCGTGAGCTTTACCAGGTTGCTTCTGGGACCTGGCAAAGCGCCCCCTGCGCAGCGTGCCCGTGATGTGAAAGCGCTCTTGAGACAGTTGAGGCCGTGCGACGGAGACGCTGTCCGAGTCAGTCCTAGTCCCAAGTCAACAATGCACTAGTCGCTAACAACAGTTTCGCAGTTTGCTTGGCTCGCGAAAAAACAGGACTCCGGGCTTGAGGGCCCAGGTTCAGTGGCCCCTATGGTCCAGGGTGAGATGAATCAACAGGGATGGGTCAGAGGATCTTTTGCTCTCACTGAGATGGGCATAGATGGGCGATGCAATCAAGCTTCGAACAGCAGTTTCCGTGGTATCCCCAGCTGTTGCCATTTCATCTCTTGCAGGTCGACAGGTCGTCTGCGGCATGACATTACAAAGAGAGCAAAAGCGGAGCTTCAGCAGATACTCGGTTGCATTCTTCGTGCAGCATCCTTTCTGAGCGAGCCTGGAAGACGAAGCGGATCAGGCTTGGGAAAATGCAGGATGCGGTCATGCCTGTTGAGTGCTCGCGCGGACGTGCCTTGATGATGTTAGGCAGCAGCATAGCTGGAAACAACAGTCACAATCGCGTGGATTGAAAGATCGCCTCGATGTCAGGAGGCCCCGTCGTCGGCGCTGAGCTTCCGCGTTCCGTCCTGAGACCATGAGGTTTATTGATTTGTATCTGCGCCTGTGGATATCGTCACTCCTGTCCGAGTTACGTTGCTTAACACCCTAGTCACTAACTCCCCCTGGTCCTTTAAGTATGGTCTTGCTGGCTTATACGAGCTGTGTTGTACAGGGGCCCTTGTACATTAAATGTGGAATCCTTATGATCCAACAATATCACCAAAGCTAGCTCTTAGGAGCTTGCGGGAGCTGTCGTTTACAAACTTCCCCTCTAGTGTTCAGGTGGGTCAACAAGCGACCCGTGGCCGAAAGTGTTATGAAAATCAATTAGTCGGGGCGGCTAGGGTGCCACCCCCCCCTCACCTGAAAGATTGATTTTAGCAATCTTTAGGTGTGCCCTCCCCACCCCGCCATGCGTTAATCAGTTTCTTGGCAGGAGGAAGGGGGACCCCCTTCCCCCCTTTTTTTGGTGAAATGGTGTGAAACCGTAGGGGGGAGTACAGGATGTGAGGTGTGGGGTTAGCACCTGCTTGCTGCTGTTCCGGCCGTGCTCTAGCATTCCTAGCCCAGTTTCAGTTGTACTGACAGCCATAGCAAGACATCATACTATGGTAAGCCTTGGTATCATGAATTAGTGATGTATTACTGGTATTAGTATTATTGTTCTTCTTCTTATTTCCATTGTTATTCTTTTTGCTACAATACTGTTATTGTAATTTTACTATTCGTCGTCGTCGTCGTAGTAGTAGTAGTAGTAGTAGGAGTAGTAGGAGTAGGAGTAGTAGGAGTAGCAGTAGTAGCAGTAGTAGCAGTAGTAGCAGTAGCAGTAGCAGTAGCAGTAGTAGTAGTAGTAGTAGCAGCAGCAGCAGGCCCGTATAGTCCCCATATAATAGTATAATTATACCACCATGCCCATGCCCCCAACCCTCAACATGCAGTCGCAGTCTGTCCTCAGGCTTCGAATTGGATCTCTCAGATCGCTCGGATACTTGGTATGATTCGCGCAGCTTCGGTACACTCACATGTGCGAGGCGCAACCGTAAATGGCAGTTAGGTTCTGCTTTTGAGGTCCTCTACAAGCCCCCTGGCTGGGAGGTGCAGACTTCCGGGGAGCTTGGGCACCAGCAGCTCTCAGCCAGTCCCTCAAAGAAGGGCGTGAGTCGGGACGATCGGGGAAGGGGTGCATAGGGGTGCAACCGATGCGAAACAGCTGAGGCTTTTGTGCAATGGACTGTGCCGCAGAAGCGCCCCATTCTGCACGATGGGTACAGTTCTTATGGCTTCCTGCACCGTTTGGATGTGGCTCGGAAAGCACCGTCCAGATGCTCGGTCACTTTCCCGCTGTTCTAGAGGTCCTGCCCTGCGGAGGGTGCGAGTTGTTACTCGATTCTACGCACAACATCGCACAACCCTTTGATCTTTGACTTATCCACAGGGTGATTTCAAAGGCCGAACACCCCGTAATTGACTCCTAAAGTCCTAAAGTTGGTCGCCTGCTCTCGCTCGCTCTCTGCCTTTATCTTTCTCTTTCTCTTTATTTTTATCTGTATTTATATCTTTGTTTAAATCTTTATTTTTATTTTTTTTCTCTTTCTCTTTCTCTTTCTTTGTCGCTTTCACTTTCTCCTTTCTCCTTCTCTTTCTCTTTCTCTTTCTCTTTCTCTTTCTCTTCATCTTTCTGTTTCTCTCTCTCTCTCTCTGTCTCTCCCTTCCTCTCTCTTCCTCTCTCTTTCGCTCTCTCTTCCTTTCCTTCCTCTCTCTCTCTCTCTCTTTCTGTCTCCTCGCTCTCGCTCTCTCTTGCACTCGCTCACGCACGAACTCTCACTCCCAGTCGGATTCTCCCTCAGGTGTGAGAGAAGTGAATCTTGGGGACCATTCGCTTGGTTTTGACCCCTTGGCTGTTTGCGTTTTCTTGAGCAAGGGTTTTTAAACGGTTTTTTGAGAAACTGCATGATAGCTTTTGCCCGGCCTGTCCGATAACATCTCGATTCATGCATCGTAAGGTTGCCACATCTGGCTTGGTTCTGCATGCGAAGAGCTATGTGGCCTACCACGACCTAGCAGCCGGGTTGCATGTTTTGCCATCATTTGTCTTCTCAGAGGGGCCTGAAAAGCCCAACTTCGGGCCGAAGGCCTCAAAAGTACTTGCGGCAACTCGTGGCTGATCTGCGAGTGCCTTCGCAATCAAGGACTTGCAGCTCCTGCGGCGCGAGATTGATCGGGAGTACCTAGTCCTAGTGCATGGTCTGGTCTCACCTGCTCGCACCTCCCTGCGCCTACCGGTCTACGTGGGAAAGGTTGCATGGCACTTTTAGCTGCATCTCAGTGAGAAATAGCTCATGTGCGTGGAGCAGAGTGTCGAGGATTCGGAAAGCCGCCCAAGCCAAGTGGCAGTGCCTGGTGCACGATACAGCCTCAGCCACATGAAGGCCGGAGCCTCGAAACTTGATTTCGATGAACAAAGAGGCGAACAGTACCCCTTGCGCCAGGTTCTTGCCCATCTCGGGCCACAGCAGTCCACCAGTCTGCTGACGATGAAGATCGATACTGGAAGGCGCACCTCTGCGGCAAGGAGCTGGGATGTGGGATTGCTATGGCCCAGTGGCTGCCAACAGCGTCGCGGGGCTGATGCTAGACTGACGAACAAGGACATCAAATCCGAGCCCAGACATCGCACATGGGCCATGCGGTACTGTGTGACTGGCTCTACACTGCGGAGCCCACATATGCCACGGACAAGGCGGCTCCTCATACGCCGGGTTGAAGCTTTACCGTATTTGTTGCTGCCAGTTGGTTTCTGTTTGACATTCAGAGGAGTGGTGCAGCCGAACGTTCCTGCACCGTCATCGTCTGGCTTTCAAAGACAAAGATGGAAAGCAGCACGATGTGCTCTATCCTCAGTCGGCAATGCCGCAGTGATTTCTGGTGAATCTGAGTTGCGCCCATCACTCAGGACACTTGGGCTGCCAGAAGACCTGCGCAAAGCCCTTGCATCCTTCGCTGCGAGCCTTGTTGCATTGCCTCGGCTTCAGTCATGCAGGATGTCTTGTAGCTTGCAAGAACCGGTCAAACTTAGGAAAGACGACGTGTCGAGGCTTGCCGTGCAGCACTTGCCCATGCGGACTTTTGCAGACTACCCAGTGCTTTCCAAAGCTGACTGCACGTGGTAGCTGTAGCTAACGCCAGGCTCGAGTAGCCGACAAAGGCGTCTGCACCCGCTGCTTGGTGAAATTGCCGGGCAAGGTGTGGACCGTGTACATAGACTAATCGAGCCTGAACTTGTGCTTGATGCCATGGATTAACATAGCACGCGACGGCTTTGACAGTGTGATAGCCAAGTTCTTGCCGAAGCACGCAACACTTTATACAATGCCCCGCAATGCTCGGCACAAAGATGGTGTTTGCAATGCCCTTGCCAGTAGCTTCGAGCTGAAGGCATGAGATGCGGAGGCACCTCCAGGACCTGGAATGTCTGAGTTTTCATTCAGATGCTGGATTTTCGGCGAGAGCTCGGGGACAATTGCTGTGTGCCGACATGCCCGGACAGCAGAGGAGACATGAAGCCTCATCCTTCTTGTTTGGAGGCGACGACGATCCATTCAGTCAAAAGATAAAACCTTGGAATTCGAAGTGTCCAAAGTGGATGCCAGGCTATGGCACACGAACTCATGGGTTCTGCCGGAAACTGAAGCCACTGAAGAAAACATGGTTTCCGCCGGAAGAACCGGAACCTGTGCCAGAGCCATCGGATCAGCCCGAACAGCCACCGGGACCACCGGGACCACCCAGACCAAGAAATAGATCCCCACCTCCTCGAAGACGTTCCCCTGCAGCGCGCAGGGCAGCAGGAGCAGCAGGGGGTGCGGCGGCAGCAGCTGTGCACGGAGCTTCCAGGCAGTCCTCAAAGTCGGCCTGGGAGAAGCCGGCGGCTGAAGCCCGACACGACCAGATGAAGGCAAGCACGGAGAAGCCGGAAGTCCCCTTCACAGCCCCGGCAACGCCTCGGCGAAGGCGCGTGCCCAGACGTCCGGCTCGAGATCCTCCGATTCCGCCAGGAGAGCTGGAGAATGATTTCGCCCCAGCTCCAGCACCTTCCAATCGACCGAAGCCCAAGAAGAGCCCATTCCCAGAAGAGGAGCCCTTCGAGCCTAAGCCAGGAATTATCGTTGAGCTCCCGACGAAACCCAAGGCCCCATCTCAGGATCAAGTTGGCACCTTCGAAGATGACGACGTAGCGAACGAGGAGAAATTGCTTCCTCCAGAGGCGAAGAGAATTATCAGGTCTGAGCTCAGCAAAAAGGCGATTGAGGCTGCTTACGAGAAGGAGGAGCGAGACTCGCTGCCCAAAGAAATCCCAGGCACGACTCCACAGGGGCCTTTCTGGCCTCCTCCCAGCACTGCACCTCCTGTCCAGCCAATTCCGCCTCGCCCAGGTGAGGCAAATTACAACTATGGTTGGGTGCCACCGGAGGAAAGGACGCCCTACAGCCCACCCTGGCCAGGAGGCGGCCCGGAGGTAGCGGTGGACCGTACAGAGGCCGTGGTCGAGGAGATCAACGACGATGCAAATGCTGTCATTAAGACTGCAGAGGACGCCGTTGTGAACACGGCCAGGACTACAGAAAATACCTTTGCGAACACGACCGTCTAAATAAGTCGTCCGAAACAAAGAAGCTTCACAACGCGTCCTCCCACCTCCTGCAGAAGCCGAACAAGTCCACACGTCCTCCAGTGAGGCCACCACAGACCGGACTGAAGAACCAGGCTGCCACATCGCAAGCTTCTGATGGCCGCTACCGCGTGGCGATCGACGCAGCAGCACCATCTGCTGGATGTGAACGAAGTTCTGCTGCGAGCCTGCCCGGAGCAGGAAGAACTCAGGAAAGTGGAAGTGGGGAAAGTGCGACTGAGTGAAGCCAATCCCATCAAGCCAGTCTCGGAGTTTCCCCCAACCACGTTTGCTCCGTCCGACCGGTTGGCTCCGTAGGTTGAAGCACAGCTTCCCTTGCAGCCAAGCTTAGCAGATTGCAACCCTACCCACCCACAAACAGGTGACCAACACCTTTTCCGCTCAATCCGTGTGATCGTGGAATATGCAGCGTGACTCAGATTTAGACATGGGGCCGATACATTGCCGACCCGCAGCTACAGATCTTTGCTACAAAACCTTCCTGTCTTGTACTCCGAATGCGAAGGTGACTAAGAAGCATCACAAGTAGCAATGTCCAGAATTCGGCCATAAGCCATTTTGCTCCGGGATGCCGCCCAAGAGTGCCCTGGTCCTGCATGACGATTCATGACGATAGCTGATGAGGTTTGTGGGAAGCATGTGTCGTCCATTAAAAAGGTTCTTGAACCTAATTGTTTGAAGACAGTCCGTTGCATCCGAGGTGCTGTGCCGAAGTACACCATACGGGTTGGCCTTATATGGCTGGTGCCGTCCATTAGCTTGCTGTTAGGTTGTTTTCACCTTATCCCGCTGCTGCTGGCGGCCCTGCTGACCCCCTTAGAGGTGCCAAAGGCGGGAGATGGTGGATGACGCACAATGCATCATGTCAGACGCAGCTCCTTCTTGCTGGATCAGATCCGCGCCAAGCTCTTCGGCAATCGAGCCAAGAAGCTACTGCCGTGCTTGCGGGTGCCGGAGCTCAGATAGATCTGCCACCGGCCTCCTTTTGAGTGCGCCCGCCACAGCCAAGGTGCCGGCCTTGCTACGCCTTTCGGTTTTGTGGCTGCTGCAGGCATGCAGGGGGCCGTCATGCACACAGTGGCAGCAGCTGGATGAGACGGGAGACATAAGATGTGCATGTTGGCCCCCCCTGTGCCGTGAGGTTTGGTTCATCATCCTCTGGAGAGCGAGCAGCGCAGAGGTTTCGGACGCTGGAGCGGCTGCAATGGGTGTCATCGGCCCTGTGCTCAATCGACAGGGGTTACGTAGAGCGTCGCAAGGGAAGCCTTTCGTTCTGTACGAGTGACGATTCTTGCAGCAAGCTGACGAATCCGAGGTGACAGCATTGCCAACTTAGCCACCGATGAGGTGTTGCAGCGGATATCCGTCGTACTGCCATGCGCTGGCGAGGAGCGGATCTCAGTCACTTTACAGTCTACCGATCGCCAAATCTTATGTTTGCTGTCCGATTGTCAAAAAGACAGCGGCTCAGGGACAGTATGCCTTGAACACCGTTCGGGCGGTCTACGAGTCCTTGCCCGCAAACATCTTGCATGAGATCATCGTTGTCGATGATGGATCAGAGCCACCACTGGCAGAGTCTTTCTTGACTCGAGATGTGGTCAATGTCTACAAGGTCACCATCATACGCCATGTCTGGGCCTCCGACTGATGCCTTTGCTACTTGCTGCAACTCAGTGTCGGTCATATGGAGTCGCTGCTCTGGGAGCTCTAGGCCCAAACAGTTGGTCTCATTGGTGCAAAGAAGGACTGGCGGCAGTCGTGATGTGGTCACGGCTGAGAATCAGCATTGCTACACTGAGCCTTCCACACTTCTCGGACACGAGGATGGTGGTGATGCCGCAACCGGTGACATTGCTCTGGCCCCAGCATTTCGCTTGGAGGATGAAACAAGGGAATCTTCGACTTAGGTGGTGTTTTTCGATTGCCACGTCGCTCCCCAGCCCGGTTGGCACGAGTCCTTCCTCAGGCTCGAACATGCAGATGTGAGTGCGTGCAGACTCTATAGACTCTAGACCCAAGCCTATCGACTTCTTGAAGGAAGTGGTGTTGGGAGTGTTCCGGACATGCTAACACTGACACAAGTGACTTAGGAAACCTGAGTCAGCAAAGTCAGGCTGAAATGCGCAGGTGTCTTGTCTGTGCCGCATCTGCGCAGGCTGATCGGCGAGAATTACCGCCGAATAGTGACGCCTGTGATAACGGACCTTGATGTCGGGACCGGCTGCTGACGGTCTTGCACCCTACTTGGAGAAGCGAGAAGTTGTCATTGTGATTGTAGGACCTGGCAGCAGAGAGGCGGCAACCAGGGGCAGGCTGTATCTTCAGTGCAATGGAAGAAGCGGCTCTTTCTGAAACATGTCTGTGCGAAGGCCAAGTGCTACTTGACCTGGGATGCAGATTTCAAGTGGTTCACATCCGACGATCCGTTAGAAGCTGAGCAGTGCATTTCAAGGCCTTCGCAATCGGGGATTCAAGCGTGTCTTTGAGGTATGTGCCTATCCTCTCTGGTGGGCTCTTGGGCATCAGCAAGAGATGGTGGAATGAAACAGGAGGCTGGAAGGGCAGTCTCAGAACTTGGAGCTCTTGTAGCTTGCGTTCACACAGCAAGGCTACGATGTCGAGATGGTCGGATGGGGCGGAGAGAACCTCGACCAGTCCCTCAGGACCGACGAGTGTCTTCCTGCCTTCTTGCAGCGGTCGGCATATGCACGCCTGTAGGAGTTGGCTCTGTGGCGGTGAGATCATGATGGCACAGGCAGGATCCTCACGAAAGATGCCACATGCGAAACGCTCCAGCTTCTCCCTCTTGCTTGTGACAGGACTCGTTCGTTGCCCACATGTGGCGCTCGTCCAGGGATACTCGAACCAAGGCCCACTACAAAGTCCAACCAGGCAGGAATCAATAAGCACGAGCTTTACTGTTTTCTGTCACAGAGAGCATGCGAGAAAGTGGTTGTCAGCCCCCTCTCCTGTGTGTCGGTTGTCATCGTCACCGTCGGAGTAGCTGTGGACTCGAAGAGTCTCTGCAAGCTACCTGCGCCTCAAGGTTGTCAGCTGAAGCTGCGCGTGTGGCGGAAGTCGAGACTGCCTTGTCTCTGCTCCAGCGTTTGCAGAGTCTATTGCGAATCACTTGTGAGCCTTGGCTTGCGCTTCCCGCTGAATGGCCCAGTTGTTTTTCGTCCTCATCCCCGTCCATGTCGTCGCCGTGGTTTTCGGTAGCCGGTAGCAGTCGCAGCGGCAGTGGTGCCGCAAGATTTTTGAAAGATACAACCAAAATCGTCGCATCCGCGGTTGCGCCATAGCTGCATCCAGTCGTCGACACTATCGGTCTTTGAAAGCACGGAGACCAAGCATGGCATCGTAGCATGTCGGAGTGCTAGTTCTTTGGTGCGTTGAGAGCGCAGGCGCCGCTGCACGGAACAGACTGCGAGCTGCTGTGGCTTGGCGGAAACCTCAGCACTACAGTGGCCCCTCCTCGTGAAGAGCTTTCTATCTGCGTCCGCTATACCTATTAAGTTTGAAAGAAGGTTCGGCGACTTCTCTCAGAAGCTCTCGTCCTTCCCGGGCTTGCAGTACGAGAGAAGAAATGCAGACGGCACACCATGGTGACCTTTTGCAAACACCAGGCATGGGTGGTGCTTGACACTGTTCGACGCAGGTACGGGAACCTGGATAACATCCTGGAGGTGAAAACTCGCCTAGGGTGCTTGTCTCAAATCATTAGTGAAGCCTGCTGCCTGTACTTGCGAGTCTATAGGTGTAAGTCCTTCGCCTGGTTCATGAACCGCTTCAAGCACGTCTACGAGGAGCTTGGGGACTTAAGAAGGAGTCACTCATTGCACCGTCAAATCGGTCAGGACGGAGGACTGATCCCAGCAGAGACCTTCCGCATCGAGCGTGACGGCGGCACGCGCCCCAGCTCTTTCCCTAAAGAGCCCGGCCTTGGCTGAAAAGCGACAGTTTCTGCTCCGAAGGTCGGTGCCTGACCTACGAGGGCGGTGCTGGGCCGAGGGCTCAGATCAAGCAAGGAAGATTCCGTTTTCATGCTGCGTGGCTTTGCACTCAGGACGAGCCCAGATGGCAAGGGCACTGCGGTGAAGGACTCAGCCTTGCAGAACTACAGCGAAGTATAGTCTGGTCCAAGAATTTTGCTGTGCCATGCTACGTGGTGCCTCACACCCTACAGCCGCTATCAGGTGCTTCGGCCATGCTCCCCAGGCGACGAACGCCAGCGCTGGCATGGGGCCAACAAGGAGCTCTTTGTGGATCCGTCTTTCTCTTCCATTGCCGACTTGGATCACAGGACCTGAGCCAGTCTGGAAAGTCGTCCGGGGCCTGGCAGAGTTTCGTTCTGGGTGCCGGCAAAGCAAGTAGCCTCTCTGAGTTATGAGTCGGCACGAGTTCCAATGTGCGTAGTAATGCGTAGCGGCATAGCATTTACGTATCAGATGGTCCTTTGTCTTGTTGAAAATCCTGGGCTTTGAAGTTCGAGCGCCAACCGCGGCCCTTACAAGTCTTCCCCGCTCGCAAGTCGAGGTGTTGTAGCGGTCTGCGGGCCTGGAACACAGACCAGTGCATAAATGGAGTGTTCTCGGCATGCTTCCGAAATGTCGCAACACAAGGAGCTGGATTTGGTGTCTAGTGCTTTGCCAGGCATCCGGTGGGAAGGTCACCACCTTCGTCTGCGACATCTCCGGGAAATTGCTTCAACAGGTCGCTGGCTGTGACGTTGACCAAGCCTTCCTTTCCGTCCTTTGCTGCACGGAGGCTTGGCGTTTTGACCCTTCCGGACAGCTGCAGAAGCAAGGGAGAGGCTCTGAAGCCGAAGGCTGCAGCGTCAAGAATTACTGACCGGTTTTGCAGGGGGCTTCATGCAAAGCACGGAGTGTATAGTGACCACACCCGACGAGCAGCTGGAGGCGCGGTTGCTTGTGGCAGAAGCAGGCACATCTGTTTCGAGCGTCTGTGTGGTTGGAAATTGCTCCAGGTGCAGCGATGCCCCAGCTCAATTTCTTGGAAGAAGGACCTCCATTTGGAAGCGCCTGTCAAATGTACCGGGTACACTTCATACAAATCGATCACCAAGCTGCCTGCTGGATCCCATGCTCTGCCATCTGAAGTCTGGTCCAGATTGGTTGAAGCGATCCTTAACTTTTGCCCGTAGCCTGGGCCAAACATGACTTGTGGGAAAAATCTCTTGGAGCCACTGCAAGTTTTGCCCCAATGCCAGTACAGACATGTTCGTGCATGTAGTAAGTTCATTCCATGAGACTGCCAGGAAGACGTCCAAGAGCCCGTGGAAGCAAAGCTTTACAGAGAGGTGGCAGAGTGCATAGGCTATTAAGACGATAGGCATGTAGGATGCCAGCTGTACTAACATGATATCAATGTATGCAGTGTGCTGCATCGACAGGCTCTCATGGACCTTCACCTCGCTTAGCTCGCCGAAAAGAAATCAGCAAGTCTCCTTATCTCCCTCTCTCTGTTGCCTCTCGCTCTCTCTCGCTCCTTGCTGGACAGCTGGTTGTGAACTGTCTCTGTTTTTGTGGTGATCTCGAAGGATCACCAGATGTAGAATGACATCGGGAGGATTCGTTGCAGCCGAACCACGCGAGACCCATCGGCATATGCAGTAAGCTCCAAGCCACCTCACTACAGTGAGCGACTGCAGGAAGTACCGTATCCGTAGTTCAGAGTGTGAGTCTGAAGACCACTTCACCCGCGCCATGGTGGGACTGGTGGGTCGTCAAAGATTGCGAGCCACAAGAGGCCAAGACATGCACGGGTAGGCCTCCAACATTACTTGGCGGCAGTGCCTAGATGTGCCCAGGTGCCCTGGTGCTACTGGGCTGTGCACTCTTCGCTTGTCGGGCCTGCGGTTTTACCCTCACCGGAGGTTTGGCGGTGTTTTGGTGTGTTGCGTTTAGTGCCGTGCACGCAGCGGTGAAGCGTAGATGCTGAGCAGGCTCTGCAGCCGTTGGCGCGCCCAACTCGAGATCGGTCCTTTTCCTAGCATCTACTCTCCCTGCTGCTGCCGAGTGCTGCTGCCGCGTGCTGCTGCCGCGTGCTGCTGCGTGCAGCGGATTTTGGGAGGCTTTGGGCGCGCCAAAGCCCTCGCAGCCTTCGTCGCGGATTTCCCGAAGATATTGGCAGTCCCGCGGCCCGAAGCCGGAAGAGGAGAAAAGCGCCCGTCGCTTCGGTCAGAAGATTGCGCTGGCCTTTGCTGCTCGTGCAGCTGTGCAGGAGACAGTGGAAGGAACTGTGATTCCAGGCGGGACGAATCAACTGAGAGAAGTGGACGAAGCAAAAACGAAGCAGAAACTACCGCCCAACTCCTAAGTCCTAAGGTCTTATCCTCACTGCTCTCATCACCTACCTTGGAGTGGTGCCACTGACATTCGGGGAAGCTTGCCCATCAATGGCTTCGCAGTCTCTCCCTAAAGGCGGAAAGTTTCTCTGCTCAGGTAACGCCCGAGTTTCTGGTCTCCTTAGTCATTATTGCCATCCTGGGCATCTTTGCCAACACATGGGCGCTGGCGGTCAACATGAACCTGTCGCCAGCTTACGGCAGCTTTTTTCCCGAGGTGTCACACGACACAAGAACGAAAGCGCAGGTACTCGTAGAACTGTCTTGTTTTGCCTGTGTCTTGCGGGCTTTTGGGATTCTGGCTGCAAAGGCCGACGTGGATAGATTTTCAAGTCCAAAAGCAGCGACAAGAGCAGAAAGCCAAGGCCAGATAGTGCCGTGCAGCTCTGCTTGGGTCGGTGGTCGGACTCCCGTTACTGTTCTCCTCCCTGATGCAGCGGTACCAGGGTACCGAAGGACTTGCACAGCTGGCTTACTGGTTACTGTATAGCCAGGAACAAGCAGCTAGGAATCGAGACCGGGGCACCTGTCGCACCCCGTCATCTCCCTCTTTTCGGCATGCCGACCCGAAGACTGCATCAGCGCATCTTGCAGTATCGTCAGTGTGTCACCCACGATGCTGAAAATTTCGTCCTTGTCGTACAGACTTGCTTTCCGGTATGGTAGGTGCCCAATGTCGGTGGCCAGGGACATAATATTATCTGCGCCCGTCCAGTCAGTCAGTGAAGGTGATTGGTATCATGTCGTAAATGGCAGGTAAGGTCGGTCTTCGAGGGCCGACATGTCATGTCGGCTGGTCTGACCTTTCTCGTGGTCGTCTTGGAATTTCTGCAGTTTCTGAGAATGTTGGAATCCAGCAGATGAAGCGCACATCGGTCAGGAAAGTCCGTGGCCATGGTCCAGGTAACCTGGCGGAGTCCTGAGATGCAGAAGTTCTGTGCGACCTTAGACGTGCAAAACGCGGTAACAGACTGCAGAGATTAGCACATGCCGGATCGCATGGCGACACCTTTTTTCAATCCGATCGATTGTCTCAAAGAAGCCGCTTTGTCGAAGAGTGCTGACACCAGGCATGCTTGTGCTCGTCTTTGCGGTGCAGCAGGGAGTTGAACCTGAGTCACATGTCGCAGTGTTCTGAAGACTGCAGCGTATGTCCGTCCGACAGTGCAGTATTGACTCGCGCCGCTCTCTGCAGCATCTTTCTAGCCATTGTCAAATGTCAGGACCAAACACGAGGTTGTGTTTGTGCCAGCAGGACTGTGTGGATATCCTGACGGTGACTGCGAAAACTTTTGGTCAACCTTTTCCAAGATTATTTGCGACTGTGGCAGTTCGTAGCCGCGATTAGAACTGAAAACTCTCAAGCCTCAAGCTGCACGTCATCACCGCTGCAAGTACTTCTCAGCATTTGTCACGACCGTTGACACAGTGTCAACTCAACAGAACCACCGACAAGAAACTATTTCAGCAGGCACGCGCACCGTGCTGCCGAGGGAAGGCGAGTCAGGAGCCTGAAGGAACCTTGGACTGGTGATTTGGGAACCGCTGGACCATGGGCTCAAAAGTCGCGTGCTCTTAGCGCCAGCATCTGTGTGAGAGTGGCGCCGCGTGGTCGGTGACTCAGCAATACTCAGCACTTCCAGAAGGTGCGGTGGAGATTCACTTCGGAGAGTTTCTGTTCCGTCTTTCAGCCTATTGCCGACCAGCTTGCATGGCTCAGGTCTTAGCCGGAGGGGCAGAGTGGAAGCTTGGGCGTATGGCGGAACCTATGAGGGTCGGACTCTGCAGTGACGCTCACGATTCGTACTTGCTTCCAGTAGCCTCTCAGATGTGAGGAAGCTGTCCCCTTGCCAGGCTTCCTTTCTTCAAACGGTCCCCGACAGTCTTAAAGTCGGTGCGCGGGTCGAGGCTTGTCTGGGTGCAATGGTGCAATACCCACAGGGCAATCCCTGGCAATGATCTGCAAGTGTCGAACCCTTTGCGATCTCCTAGTTCGCAGCAGAAGCCTACGACACTGCATTGGTGATCGCAAGGCGCTCGGACAATTCACGGGAACCGTGAAGTTTGTCGGGCACCTTGGTGGCATAAAGCCCAGCCACGGGAACCAAAGCAGTTTGTCAATGTCGCCGGGTCTCGAAGATGTGCAGACGAAAGACAACAGGGGAAAGAAGTTACTGCACAGGGTTGTGCTAGTTCTGTCACGAGGACGACGCAGTTTGCAGCTGGTCCGTGGATTGGTGTCGAGCTGGACGTCGAACAATTTAGTGAGGGTTTCTTGGTGCATGCAGACTACTGCCCGTCGGCTATCAATATGGCATGGCATGCTTGCAGGACACACCGGATGGCAAGAATGATGGCACGATTCAGGGTGAAAGGCTCGTGGGCCGTTAAGGGCGAACATGTTTGCTTCTTTTGACACTTTGCCAGGTACTTTGACTGCAAAGCTGGGCACGGTATATTTGCGCGGCCGGCTGCAGTCAGGAGCGCCTTTGTGATTGCACCAATCGGGGCAGCACTTGATCACCCGGGGTCCGTTATCATTTGCCATGATAATCGAAGGCTTGTTCCAAGTTCTCTTGGTGCTCAAATCTGCCCCGAGAGAAAGCGACGAAACGAGTGCGAGCAAGCAGCGGGGAAGCCCTCGGCAGCCCCCAGATGAAGTCAGGTTTTCCAAATAGTCCGTTTCGAGAGATAGGCGGAGAATTCTACCAGGGGCACACGTCGGCCACCCCGAAGAAGATCCCTTCAGTTGTTTACCATGGTCGTTGTCGGTATCCTGGATCTCTCCTCTCCTCTCCCTTCGCAATTTCTTGTGCTCATGCTGGCTATGCCGGTAGCGACTTGGTGCTCCTCCTATCGACCTTGACACTGTTCGCTCAGTCCGGACGGATGCTCAAGTCTGCATTTGTGGGAGCTCGCGGTGAAATTGGTGGGGAAGCACCTGATGCTATTCCAGCCTCCCCAATCCATTGAAAATGATAGATGGGACGCGTCCCGCACGGACGACCACAGGTCGCATCCGGTCGCTCTAGCTCTGGCAAACAAAGCAAAGCCACAGACAGGGAGAAAGAGACATGTGGCCAGGAGCTTGGACATACTTGTCCCACCCTCAGTTGGAGACACAGAAGCAAAGTTAAGCACATCTTTGCTGGCAAGAATGCTTTGGGTTGAACCAAATTGCTTAGTCCATGCCCGGGCAAGTTCCAGAATCGTCGCCAGCGTCAACACCGAGTGCCGGAATCTCAGAGCATCGCCGCTTTGCCGCTTGCCGTGCTGAACTGGCTACACATGGTGCCATAGAGGCTGCAGCCGGACAGTTGCCGACTTAGTCTGTGGACGCTTGCCATGAGCGAATCGTCGCGAGATTTCTTTGGTTGCAAGGCAGTCTCCAGACTCCAGTCCCGGTGCAGTGTGGTCCCGACGGCAGAGCATAGACCTAGATTTGAGGTGGGAGCCGGCGCTGGAGGGGATTGTGAGCTACCCTTGGATTCCTGGAAAGTGGCAGGAGTGACATCTGCGTCGAAGACCGTGTTGACTTAACTGGAGTATTGAGCGGGCAGCTTACATAGGCTGCAAGGCTCCACGAAGGAGAGCTGGGTTTTCCTACACACTGACTGGATGCCTGGATGCCGCCCCGCATACATAAGGCGGCTGTGCAGATGAAGTGCATTCGCTGCACGAGGCCGCGGACGGAATTGGCCTGACGATAGAATGTCGTAGATTAAGAACCAGTGAAGCAAAAGCAAAGTCTAAGTCAGTAATGCCCAGAACCATCGGCATAAACGTGCAAGGGTAATCACGCTTACACGATGTCATTGCACGTGCACCAGCTGTGCTGAAGGCCGTCGACAAGCTCATTCAGGGCTCGGCATCCGCTTCGGCCCTGGAGATCAGCCCTAGCCACCGCCTAGCTACTCTCAGCCACACGGTGGGTCCTAGTGAGGTGCAGAAAGCCAAGCTCGAGCCTTAGAGCTGCATTCCGATGGAGCCGGCTGTGAGCTGCAGTGCTCCCAAGGTCCGGGAGCGGGGACGAGGCAACGAACTGAAGTTCCTACGCCGACAGGAGAAACAAATTGCAGTGAAGGCACTGGACAAGCTCACGCCGGAGGAAGAGGTGGGCCTGTCTCGTAGTTGTCTCGTAGTTCTGCCGCAATTTGCGCCTGGTCATGTGGTTGAACCATGCCAGGAGTGGCTGAACAAGGCAGCAGAAAGCTTAGCGAGGCAGAGAAAGACACAGACAAACGCGTCAAACGTGTCACACATCGAATTGGGATCCCTATGATCGGTTTTGGCAGGAGCTTCGAGGAGACGGATTGGGATTCCCGGTGCTCCATGGTCGTTCCAGACCTTGAACAAGAGAGCACGTGGTGACAGCCGTGTGCGCAGGAGAAGCTCACTTCAGTGTTGGACGAGAAGCTGATGGCTCTTCCGGCAGTCGCCTTTTGAGTGCCTGCCTGCGACCGAACGAACCCGGAGCTCAGTGGCTGTGCGGCTGAGGCGGCGGCGGTCGCGCAATAGCTCCACGTGGGGTGGGGCCCCAACTGCAGTCGACGAGACTGCTCTGATAATGTGGTGGATGCCCCAAGTCAGGGCATTCTTGATAGTGGGCCACGCGCAGAACAGAACTCAGAAACTCCCGTCAGAAAGTGAATCCAATCATTTCGCAGAATCTGTTTTGCGGTCCTGCTCATACAAGCTTATTTGCACAAAATATGATGGCCTTACGCGCAGCTGACAACCTCAGTCGATTGCATGCGAGGAACAAGGATTCTATAAGATAGCCAGACCAGGTGTGTCAGCCAGCAGCAGGTGTGCAGGGCGCAAGAGGTTGCGCTTTGTCGCATCCCACATCATCCCACTGTATCCCACGGTCTGACATACGACCTGCAAAAGTGGTCTCAGCAAAGTGAGCAACATCTTGCGAGGTGCACATAAGTAGCAAGGCGCTCGTAGCGGGCGAATGAGGGCAAAAACCTCTCAGCGCCATTTTCCGGGGAAGACCGGGAGTCAGTGAATGTGTCGTCTTCCCCCGAGGGAGAAGGCGGTAGCCGTCGTAGCCGCCAGACCTGCGGTGAAGAGTTTGGAAGCCTTGGTGAAGCCACAGGCTTTGTTGATCTGATTGGTCTGATCTCGTGTCAAGACTGCGAAAATCAGGTCGCAATGCCCATGTTCGGTCGAACCGCGTTTACGTCGCTGAGCTGCGCTTGGCCATTCGATTCTATCTTTGGCTTGCAGCCTTAGGCCTTAGATGCCTTAGGCTAGGGCCAGTGCGACACATATGCGATGCTGCGTTGAGTGCACAGTCGAAACGCACTCGTTCCCTCATCGGTGTACCGATGCAGTAGCCGAGTAGCCTAGCAGAGCAGAATTTCAATTCGTATCAGTCTTGTTGCTGGCACACGTCTGCACTCGAGTGGTGCTTGTGCTCTTGTTTGGGAGGTCCAGTGATAGTAGAGTAGTAGCTGAAGAGCGCGCGATGCTGGGAGACGCCATGTTGCGGAAATGGCCGAGAATGGCCTTCTCAGAAGAATCTTCACAGCCGTGCAGAAGGCAGATGTGAAGATGATAGAGCGCACGTTGTGGATGCAAGAGACTGGATCAGAAATCATGTTGATACTGTCAGCAACGAAGGTGCCTGATGCCACGGCATTGCTATGGTACGACCCATCGAGCGGCGTGCACAGGGTGGCAGCCTCAAGTCGCAGCGACGCGATGCTGGCCCTGCATGAAGCTGATGCGAGTCGTCTAAACTGCGCACGAAGGCAAAACGCTACCAGAGCTACAAGGAGGTCTGGACGGTGGCATCGCAGGCCGCCGCGGTGCTCCGATCACTCTCGCACGAGACGGAGACCGAGAAGACCGCTTTGGCGGATGTCTCCGTGCGAGTCGGCCTTATGCTCGCAGGCCATCCGTAGACCGAACCGTCTCTCAGAGATCGCACCGAAGGAATGAGCGCTGCAAGACTTGCGCCACTCCGTGAGGCGGACCGGCTCTTCCGGTGCTCGAGCTCGCGGTGCTGCTGGCGGGCTTCGCTTTGGTGCCGCTGGATGCAGAAGAGCCACTGCCTCGTCTGCAGTTCATCATGGAGGCTCCTCGCAGGGCGCCGCAGGGCAGGGAAGCGCAACTGGTGTCCCGATGCGATCAGGATGCCGGACCGCTGCTTGCTTTAGTCGTGGCCGAGCCTCAAGTTGAGAAAGCCCAGATGCTGCTGCAGAATGGTTCTGGAGGTCGGAATCTAGCGAAAGCTTGAGTTCAAGAGGCAAAGAGTGCAGTGAGAGGAACAAAGCTTCTCCGAGATTCCGAGCTTTTGCGAAGCGAGGCGGGTGGGTGAGACCTTTGACTAATGTTTGGGTTTGCGTTGCTGTCGTCTTTGCCTGCAGCTTGCAGCCTTTCTCACCCGCACTCCATGTCCAGGTGGCTGAGGCATCTGACTGTCGACCGCCAGCTGACTTCGCTGAAGAGCAGATATCTCACATCTTCTTCACTTCGGGAAGTACTGGACGTCCTAAAGGTTGTATGTGCAGCTTCCACAACCTGGTCACATATTGCTTGGCGAAGAATACCATCCACCAGGCTGGTCGGATCGCAAACCCTCGCTGTCCATCTGTGTGTCCCCCCACGTTCATGCCGACCTCGATCTTCAGCAGCGCAAACGAAGCTGCCTGCATTCACAGTGCTCGCGTCCCGTGGCTGTGGCTGACATACTTCCTGCCTGCACCACGAGAAACCGGTAGTTGCAGTTAACCTTCATGAACAGATGTGATCTAAGAGGTCGTTCTTCTGACTAGGGAGTCCTGCCCCTACGGCTGATGCACTGTCGGCGAGAACATGCAGCTTTGCAGAGCTTGAGCATGAGGGAGTGTGGGCGGATGCAATAGCTTGAAACGTCTGAGAGAGTGATTGCCAGCATGTATGTATGTGTGATCGCAACTGCTGTGTGACTCTGTGTTACAGCTCGAGGACCCATGAGGACCCCCTGGCACGCTGAGACGCACATAACATGACAGCACGCAGTATGCTTCGTGCCCTGTGTCATTCTCCACAGCACCTGCCGGAAGATCAACAAAGGATTGTCTTGCCTGTGTGCCTGTCTTGTCTCTGTGCGTAGCCCCGGGCAGGTCGATAGTTCCAGCATCGTCTTGGTCGCCAGTGCGCACACCTTCGACCCGCTGCTCGACAGGCAATGCTCCGCCGCTCCTGACGACTTCAGTTGGTTTTTGGGTGTAGGCGAAGCACGGTGGGGACGAGTGGGGGTAACCCGGTAACCCCTCTTCCATGCAGCATCGGAAGTGCAGTCCACAACAGCACTCCCATGGCCGCTCAACATTGAGTCTACAGAGCGAGAGGAGGTTCGATAAGATCAGATCCGCAGGTGGTATTGTTGTTTAACAGCGATTGAAAGATCCGAGCCAAGGTCTCTGGGCGACTTCTTCGCCACGTGGCTGGCGGGGGCCACCGTGGCCTTGGCACCACGGGCGGTGCTTTCGGCAGCGCTCGGAAGCTGCCTGAGCAGCACCGAGGCGCGCCTTGGAAGTTGCGGTTGGGCCAGTCGTTTTTTGGATTTTGGTGCCAGAGGCGAGCCACCTTCAAACCACTCCTGGGCATTTTGCCACCATGGAGGCCTCGGTCTTCTGAGTTTGTGAGGGGCGATGGGCCCCGAGCATGCCAGGCGGGAGCTGCTCCTCACTTGCGAGTGGTCGCCTTAGGAGGAGTGGGCGCCCAACAGCCGACCGCGTGTGCCTCCATCAACAGCTGCACAGCGCTGGCCCCTGCAGGCGAGCTGATGCCGCAGCCCCTCCTTGCTTGGGCTGCTGACGTCCGTCAGCCTCTCAGAGATCGCTGCAGATCTTGATGTCACGGTATGCTCGTTGAAGGAACATACCCCCCGACTCAACGTCTCTGGTGTGTCTGTTCGAAAAGCGCGTGCTGAAGGGCGCATTCTTGCTTCATCAGCTGAGTATGCCACTCAGTGCGCACGTAAAGAGTCCTGAAGGTCTGCTCAACACATATGGTGTCACGGAGTGCACAGTTTATCAGGCCCAAGCCTCAGTTCCAAAGGGGGCCCAACTGTTGCGGCTTCTCGCAAACCTCGCAAAGCTGCATAGGCAGCCGCAGTGCTCTCGCCACAGAGCAGCCCTCGCTTGCTGGGGTCCCCGCTCCCGGGCACACGGCTGCTGCTCGCAGCTGGCAGAGGACAGGGGCTTCCTCTTCCCTCTCTCTGACTCCATCGACTCCATCTCCCACAAACCCCTACTTCAGGCGACGATCCGAAGACCTGCGTGGAGGCGGGACGGGCTGAGTTTGCATGCTTGGTCCATTTCTGAATCTCCAGGACAGCAGCAATGAACACGGCGAGCTGTGGATCGCTGGTCCACAGGTCGGCCTGGGATATGTGAGGCCAGGGCCAGGGGTCTTCACGGAAGCCAAGGAGGTGTTTGGAGCCTTTGCCAGGCGCCCGGATCTGACGTCGGAGCGGTTCCGCGACTTCCCGGGCCTTGGC
The DNA here is from genome assembly GCA_905221635.1 of Symbiodinium sp. CCMP2456. Lineage (NCBI taxonomy): Eukaryota > Dinophyceae > Suessiales > Symbiodiniaceae > Symbiodinium > Symbiodinium sp. CCMP2456. The sequence goes on along the minus strand of CAJNDV010005002.1, from coordinate 150,488 downwards.
CGCTGCTTCCGAAGTGCCACAGCTCAGTGGTTACGGGATGTTTCGGGGAATCGCCACGGAAGAGGGGCCAGAACGTGAGAGACGTGTGACAAGGTGGTGACCTGGCTGCAGCCCGAGGCGGCGCTGCGTTGTCGTGAACATGCCATCTCTCAGAACGACTGGGTGGCAAGCATGTGCGCTGTGCGAAACCGGCGCTCAGATGGGGGCTGGCAGCTGCTGGGACGCCGCGACGGTATGGTGCTCCTCAGCTGGCCAAGCAAGGTTCGAGGTCTGAAGGTCCACGGAGCTTCATGCGAGTCTCTCAGCTCCCAGGAAACTGCGCGGTCGCCGGGTGGAGCTGGGAGAGGTGGAGGAAGTGTTACTGGCAGCAGCGCAGCTTGTCGTCAGTTTTTGGGTACACTGCAGGACATTCCGATGCCTGCACCGAGCAAGGCCCGAGGTCATTTCCGCGGCGGCTGCTGTCCTGGCGCATCCGGGTCCTCGACTTGTTTTGTACTGTGTGCTGCAAGGACTGGTGTGTCCGGATACGAAAACCCGCGGTACCCCGAACTTATCGATGCTTTCCCCGTACCGAAAGAGCTTTGCAGCCGCGAGGACAGCAGCCGGCAGACTGCGAAGAAGTGTCCTGTGCACTGCTGCGACGTTTGGGCGAAGATCGTCTGCCACCTCACATGGTCCCAAGTGCTATAATTGCGGTGGCATCGCTCCCTATGACTGGTACCGGGAAGGCGAGAGAAGTTCAAAGAAGTACGAACATCAGAATCATCAGTGCCCCTGTGTAGCGCCAGGTCTCACGCAGAGACTTGGCACAAAGGGCCCTCCCCGAGGACCCAGAAGGTCAAGCAGACCTATCTGGGGCCGCAGGAAGCATAGCTGCCGCCTGGAGCGAGGCGCGGCAATCCAAGGTTAAACCCAGGGGCCCCTAGTATGGGCCCTTAACCCTGGGACCCTTATACACCTTATATATACCCTATATGTAGTTAGCAGAACCCTTGCCCATTTTTGGGTAATAATACCACCAGTCAACCCATTAGACGATTATTCCTATACTCCCCCCTACACCTCACCAACTATATCACTACTACTTC
>CAJNDV010005002.1:133192-149300 GCA_905221635.1 Symbiodinium sp. CCMP2456 | reverse complement strand
GACTGGTGGTATTATTACCCAACATGGGCAAGGGTTCTGCTAACTTATGTACCCCTAGAATCCCCTAAGGGTCCATATTAGGGGCCCTTCTAGCCTTGGAGGCAAAGCTCAGCACTCTTGGGAAGTGTGCTTGGACATGCTTTTCCAAGCTTGGAGGTGCTCGGAGTCCCTGTTCGAAGCCGCAGGGCGCACTTCCTGGCTTTGGGAGGGGACTCCTTGGCCGCGCTGCGCGTGTGCCAACGCTTGGCCAAGAGGACATCCGCCTTTGGAGCTTCAATCGCATGCTTTTGGTCTGCTGACATCTGCTGATGCCTGCTGCTGAACGGGTAGGGGGGCCGGGGCCTTTGAAGCCAGGAGTGCAAAAGAGGTGGGCTCCTTCGGCGAGCTCTTGCCGGAGCCTCTGCAGAGGCCTCAGACGACCGAATCACGGTCAGACAGAGATGTCCGTTACATCGGTCTCCCGTTCTGGCCGACTCGACGGGTCAACAAAGAAGATGCTCAGATTCTGAGACTTTCTGAGATAAGAGATGATGGAGAGGTTGTATTACTAAGGCTGAAGCTGAAAAGTCTCTGCCAACTGTGGAGGTTGCAGAGCAGCTCAGTCTCTTACCGACTACTGAACTACTGTTCCACGAAGTCCAAAGCAACTCCAAGGGCTAGACATGTCGGAATATCTCAGACTGCAGCCTCAGACCCGCCAGTATCAAGAACAATAGCTGTGGCCCTTCTCGGCATTGCAAACCCGCCCCAAACAGTTTCGGATCTAACAATTTCCTCTGGCAGTCGATTGCACCGTTGATGCAATGAGGCTGCCAGCGCACCTCCTCAGCAGACCGTACTTGGCGGACTACCTGCTACATCTTCAGCGGTCGGCACTGGGAGCAGATTTCAAGGACACTGGCTCGGTGTCTGAGACCTCGGAGGCCTTGCAGGCTGCCGACCAGATTGCCACGGGCCAGGCCTCGTACCAAGAAATCCTGCAGCAAGCAGCTGGTGTCGGGGCACTTCGCGCAGTTCGAAACATCCTCCGCCAGAGTGACGTTTCTGAGCTGGCTGCATGTATGAGCACACCTCTGCACGCAGCGTGCGTGAATGGCCGCGATGAGGTGGTCCCGTTGCTGCTGGAAGCCCGAGTCTCCCCGACGTCTGCTGACAGAAACGGCGTCCAGCCGATTCACTTGGCCGCGCAAGGAGGGTCCGAGCAAGTACTTACTCTGCTGATCACAGCAAGGGCCAAGCTCGATGCCACAAGCGCCGAGAAGCAGACCGTGCTCCACTTCGCGGCGAGATCTGGTGCTCCCGGAGCTGTTCTGAACCTTCTCATGGCAGAGCCGCTCACGAGAAAGACGCGCGGCGCCAGAGCCTCCGGAGTCTCCGGCCTGAAGATCGACGTCTCGGGCTCAGTGGCTCCTCACACAGAGTCTGGGTTTTCTGGGTCGACACTGCTCAAGGCGAAGGATGGCTGGGGCAGGTCCGCTCTGCACTGGGCCGTGGTGAATGGTCACCGCACCGTCGTTCTGAAGCTTCTGGAAGCAGGCGAACTCGAATTCGCAAATGGAGGGAACTGCGTAGATTCTTGGGTGCGCAGTGTTGCAGTGGTCCAGGTGCCGACCGAAATCTGAGAGATGCAGCAGGTCTCCGTGATTTGTGAATGATATATGTCCAATTGTGTTGTCTCGACTGGCCTCTACTGGCAGCAGCTTGTTTCACCCTCGTCCATTGCCGAGGTGAGACGCCTCTGCTGATTGCCGAGCGCAGGGCACAGTGCAGGGCGCAAGACCGACCTGGAGACATGGGTGCCTCCGTCCCGTGGCTGCAGATGCCTGAGGTCAAGAAGATGAGTCTGAGTAGGAGCCGTCGGCGAAGCCCAGGTCTTCGGAGACATCGCTACGCTGCTGGGCGGCTCGGCGAGCACGGCAAAGGCAGAGGCAGCATCGGAAAACCAAAGGGCTTGGCCGAGTGCAAGCAGAACATGCAGCGCAGGTAGGCGGCAAATGACCCTCTGTGTGTATGGCGAGAGTGCAGTGGAATCAAGGTATCGTCTTTTTTAGATTCTGTCGGACTGTCCAAGTGTCGAAATGGCCGGCCATCGATTTCGGAGAGCGCCTCCGCTCCTTCTGGTGACCCTCTGCGCCTCGCTGTGGCTTGGCCTGCTCTCCTTCCCGGCCTTCGCATCCCCTGCGAAAGGGAAGAAGCAAGAACAGGTCAGCATGTTCGACATGGCAACGAGTGCCAGGAAAACAAAGTCGAAGCCCAAGTCAAGGTCAAAGCCGGGCAAGGGCATGACCAAAGCCAAATCAGCGAAGGCTAAGGTGAAGCCTTTTCCAAGCAGCGCAGGGGACTCCTTCCTGCCGGCACAGGGGGCCTGCGTATTCTTGTCATTTCTGCCTGTGCAATATCCAACTGAGCAGCTTGACCTTGAAAAGATACTGTTTTCGCCAGACTCCACCTTCAAGATTGGTCTCGGCATCAGCATAGTGGGATTCCTGATCGGCTTGGTCTCCATCGTTACCGTCACGGCAGCGATGGAGGATAAGAGTGGCCGATTGGCGACTTCGGGCCCCTTCGCCGTTGTAAGGTCTCCAACCTACGCGGGCTTCATCATCATGTGCGCGGGCGCCTGCGTCATGGCGAACCTGAGCCCTGTCCGGGCGCTTTTCACGGTGGCCTTGGCCGGCGTTTTGGCGCTGAAGCTGGCTGAGGAAGAGGAGGCCTTGAAAGAGGCACGGCCGGAGGAGTGGACGCGATACGCAAAGCCGCTCGGTCGAAAAATTCAGGTAAATACTGTAGAATTCCGGGAAGGCGAGCCGCTCGCAATTGAAAGAGCCGAGGAAAGTGCCGTTCAAGCTTGTTCCGTTCCTTTGGTGAGGGCGCTGCCTCATTCATTATGTATCTCAAGTCTCTAGAACGTAGTTTATGTCTCACAAGTCATCACCGCGAAATGCAAAGAAGATCTCGATTTTCCTTTGCGCTGCTTCCGGTCACGCCGAAGGTTTCAAGAAGCCGGCAACCAGGCCTAGCTAGCTTCCGTCTGCACGAGTCGCGAGGCAGGCGGTGCCCAAAGCGAGGTGCGGCTTCAACCGATGGACACCACATCGCCGCATATCATGACGCAGAGCAGCCGAAAATGTCGGGCGGGAGTGAGTCACAGAGACAGGACGTGGCCCGTGCTGCAACTTGTTGGAACGTCATGTCCGGCCCAGAGCTTCAGCCAAAAGCTCATGGAAACACGGCAGGCGGCAGGCGGACTACACATCCTTTTATGAACTTTATGCTATCAGTGAAACTGAGCCTGTGCCAAGCTCTAGCAGCATCTCGGTGCCGAGCACGCGCAATCAGAGCATGCAGAGCCTCGCTGTACAGCCTCGAGCGGCGCCCGCAAGAGAAGGACCGTTGAGTTTGAGTGGGTCGGGAGTGGGTCGGGCATGGTCGGGGCTGAAACTTCGACCTTGCCTGAGGCTCCGGAAGTCTCTGCTCTGGAGCTGGGAGAAGCCTTCGAGCCGGCTGGGCGTCAGGCTGACAAGAGTCAACGGGCATGTACTGTAGGTCGCATAGTTAGGAAAATCGTGCTTCTCCTTGGTGGTGCAAACTTTCGCCCCGAAGACGCTTGACTAAGCACGTGCATCGAGTCCGACAAGTCTGTCGCTGAAGGCTCTTCGAATGGAGCGGTGATCGCCGTGGCTTTGCCGGTCATAGCTTTGAGGCGACAGCGAAGTTCGACATGCCTCGAACTGAGTTGGCCGTTCCAGTCAGGACCGTGTCGAGCCGGCGGTCGGTGAGGCGGAAGCACGTCACGGGAGCTCGTGACACGGGATGTGTGCATTTTACATGGCGGCCCTGGAAGGGCACGGGTAACACCCCATGTCCGCCGGGCTGCTGCTGGCTTTGCCGTCGCCCCACCCAGGCCAGGGCGTCTGCGCTTTCCAGGTTGCAATTTCGGCGGCGGCTTCGGTCTGAGGCAGCGAGCCCGGCGTGGGCCGAAGGGCGGCTTCGCCAAGGAGGCCAAGCTGAGGATCCTCTCGGCACGGAAGAGAGAGCCCCCTCCGAAGACTCTGAGGCCAAGGGTTCCTTTCGTTTCAGGAGCTGGTTGAAGCAGCTGGGCTGCGTCGGCGTGGACTTGATCGAGCTCGGGCAGAAGTCCGGTCACTTGCCCCCAAGCAGGAACCCACATCGTATCTGCACGATTGCTGCGCTGCGCTGAGGCGTGTGGCTGAAGCCCGACCTGAGCAGCGAGCAAGAGGCCGCTGTCAAAGAAGGAAGGATCGTCTTAGAGGCCGGATGAGCGGAGCGACCGGAGCCCAAGTCACCCCAGCTTGTGAAGGTGCCGCGGCAAGCTTGGATCCAAGCAGACCCGACGGCCTCCAGTGACGCCGACATCGAGGAGTTGCTCGCTGCCGAACTTCTGAAAGAAAGAGCCAAAGGCGTGGCGGATAGTAATTGAGGCCCCAGCACCCCTTGCTCCACACTCCGCAGGGCCTTCTTCGATTTTCGCGCCGTATGTCGACTTCTTGTGGAGCAGGGCCCTGCCCTCGAAGTATGCCGTCCTGTCACTTGTGCCGCTTGTTCTGCTAAACCAGGATCTTTCCCACCATCCCATGTTCTGGACGCAAGAAGAGCTCTCCTGGCTATCAGCCTGCAATGGAGCACAGACTGCGGTGTTGGCGATGCAGGACTCTAGAATGCCACTGCAGACTCTGCTTGAGGCTAGTGATAGTGTAAACAGAACCCCGGCCTGGTGCTAGCCATGCTTTCCTGTGGATGGAGCCAGCTGCGCCCGGCAGTGAGGAGCAGGCGGAGCGTCGCCGAGCCAAGCTTTGCGAGCGGCTGGACATCACCGTGCCAGAGGCGGGGCTCTCTGGCAGGATTTGAGTTGTGCAAGACCTGTCGCCCTCACCCTCAGGAGGACGTCCTTTTTGCCCTCTGCCTAGTGGAGAGCAGAGCAATCCAGACCGATGGGGTTTGCGGTGCATTGGTGCCGCTTCTGGATCACTTGCGCATCTCGGTTGACGATGAAAATGCCTTTTGCTTGTGTCGTGGCTTCAAGTTGTTGTTCCTTGTCTGTGCACGTCCTTTTTCGTGGGTTTGGACAGAACACGCTCAAGTGCGTGAAGAAAGGTCAATGCAATCGTGCCATGCTACAAGTACTATTTTGTTTGAATTAATTGGCCTTGCCAGGGAGGACTCCCATCATGCAGGGCACGTGGTTTGCTTTGGAGGCCCTTGTCTCCAACTGACTCATACTCATACAGGCCAGCCTTGTAGCCTGAACCCCACACCGCACAACGTCTCTCAAAGCTGGAGTCACAGACATCAAAAGACCAAGGATGGCAGATAAACTGTGCAGACTCCGCATATCTCTGCATGTGGTAAGCCTGGTAAGCAAAGCGACATGGACATGTCACAACCGACCCCGGAATTGTGGCTTGCCTACAGCGCTTGGATGGCAATTGCGTGCAATTGCAATGCGAGGCAATGATTCGACTGCCGGACCTGCTCTGATTGTTGGAGATGAAGGTGTCGACGGCGGTCCAATGGTGGGTGTGGCGCCCCTCGGACAAGTTTGATAATCCTCACCTGCCATGCGTTCGTCGAGTTTTCGAGTTTTGCTGCGGTCTGCAACACTGGGCAAGTTGTAGCAGCAGTCCAATTGAGGCTTCACGATCTGGAGCCTGGAACGGAATTGCGAAACTGTTTCGAGCCCGCGAGTAACCTGGAGCTGTTCACCCAATATGGTGAGGCCGCAGCAGTCATCCCATGTTGGCCCTGGCAATGATTGGTGGTAGAAAACAGGTGCAGATCAAAGACACATCCGCGGACGAAGATGCCGTTCCCGAGGCTAACGCATTTAATTACGTCTTGCTCTCAGTACCGGTGCGTGTCGTGTTGTCGCACACCGACCGGGCATCATTCGTCGGATGTACTCTTAGGAAAGCATCCATTTGCTTCGAACATCCAGGTGAAAAGCAAGCAGTTCGCGGGATACTCTACGGGATGCCGTGTGCGAGACCTTTCGATTTGGGTGGTCGCTCCGGTTGCGTGTAGTTGGGGGATTTCTGCACGTCTGCGGGATGTTTCGGGGATGGGCGCAGGGATGCTCTGCAGGATACTCCAACAGCGGACTGTATGATGGGCGATTTTGGGGACGTGTAGTCCATAAATGCTGTGCGGGACAGGCGTTTCACCAAGGGTGGAGAAGAACTTCAAGACTCGAAATGGAAGGGATGTTTTGCTGCACGACTGAGGTCCAGCTTCCAATCAAGGTTCCTGCAGAGCAGTGGCGGGCGAGTTCAGATTCACTGAAGAAGGTGGGCTGGTTTGGTGCGCTCACATGTGGCCATGGGACTTCAGCTGTCTCAGCCGTCTGAGGTGAAGCTTGACATTTTGCGCCGGCGTGCTGGTTTCGACTTCAGCTGCGACCTCAAAGCTGTCAAAGGGGGGGCCCAGGGATGTCCTGGCGGCCGAGAGAGCGCTCTGTCTGCAGGCCGGGAAGCTGATGGCTCGGCCGCTCCCTTCATGCGTCTTCCCATGGATGCCATGGTGACTGGTCGCCTCTTGCCGGCGGCCCGATTCATTTGCATGCCGGTGCCGCCGCAGAGCATGGAGGACGTCCTGTGCACGGCAAGGGGTGAGGGTTGGCAGAAGAGAGCTGTTCGGACAGGAGACGTGTGACGAGCTTTTCACGAACCTCTTTGCAGACTGCAGCTCTGAAAGCAGCGAGTGCATTTGAGCGGCAAACCGCTGATTACTTCTCGTCCGAGGTGATCCCAGCCTTCTTCCTGGGAGTGAGCTCGAGTGGGGCGGCCATTCTGCGAGTTCGCGAGCACCGCCAAGAGATGCTGACGAGTTGGCCCTGGAAGTCAAGGCCCAAGGGATAGAGGAGCGAGGGATGAGAGGCACATAAAGGGAAGAGGAAATGATAGGAAGGAGATGAGTGATGCGAGCAGAAGGAGCCGAAGGGAAGGAAGAAAGCAGTAAGGAGATAACGATCTGAAACCTTCTGTACCAATGGAATCCGCACCAGCTGCCAAGACTCCTGATTCTTCTTTCAGTTCTTGTCTTGGTAAGCAGCCGTTTTCCCTTCGAGCTGCTAGCTGGCAAAGTGTGATGGAGGAGATTGGCAATTCCGAATCTGATTGTCTCGTGCGATCAGAAGAGCTACTTCACTGCCCCGCTATGCTTTCTGTAGTGTCAACTGTGCGTGCCGATAGCTGCAGTGCAAATTCAAACAGTTGTGGCCCGGTTCACCACCAGAAGTGCCATTCTCTGACATTGCAGGCTCGGGTCCTTGTGGCCGAGTGGTTTGAGAACAGCCTGCGGGGCTACAACAAGATGTCCGAGAAAATCGCACAGGCACGCTGGACTCGCCAGACACTGTTGGAATTGCGAGCGAATGCAAATCTCCACATTTTCCATGCAGATTCCCCTGGCAGCCGGCTCTTGCAGTCAGGAGCTGGAAGACACATTGGTTACTTCGCCCGGATCTCCGACTGGGCCTGGGGATAGCAACCTGGCAGCCACTGGGAGCTGGCAGACCGAAGAGACTGGATTGCAGCACACTTGGCACAGGCAGCCAGCTACAACTGGCAGAAATTACTTACGCCTACTACAAGGCAGCGTTCAGCGGCTAGATGCGGCTACAGTGAATCTGAAGGGACCACAGTCCACGATGCTGGCAGGCAAAGCGTAAAGATGGCAGGACAGGGAAGAGTCGAGCACCAAAGACGTGCCGAGTACTCTCCTCTCGCCTCTAACTCGGTCTGAGCCGCTCTGCAGATTCCTAGGCCCCCCCCCGAACCAATGACTGCAGGTCCCAGGGACAAGACGGTCATAGTTCAATTCCTGGAGAATGGCGTGAGGCACACAATTCCCGAGGCGCCAAAGTCTATAGCTTGTGATACTGGTTGCGACTATGCAGTGGTTCTTATTCAGTTTATGAGTTAAACTAGATGCAGACGCTACATGCATTCGTCGTTTTGCTTTATGCTGGTCGATGCTGGTTGTGCCTCAGGACTGGCTGGTTCGTGAGGCTGACAAAGGTGCACCACTGAGCAGGGCAACTTGCCGTTTCGAATTGCCGAAGTCGGTTTCGCCCAGGTTCAGCCGCTGCGGAGCAGGTACACGGCTTGCATCAGCTTTTTGCTGTGCCCCCCCGGAGATGCCATTTTTGCCCCTACAAGCGGAAGGGTGGGCAGAAGCTGGCTTCTGCCCATCGGGCACGCGGCCTCCTGGCCATGGCTCTCCTGGGCAGCCAGTCTTCCATCATCCAGGCCAAGCCGCCAAGCCGCCAAGCCTGCGACCACAAGAGCCTCTGGAAGAAGCCTCTTCTGCCTGACCCTTCTCAGCCTGCTCAGGCTTGTTACGAGATGCTGCTGAATGTGCTGCAGATTGGTCAGGGAATCCTTGACTGCAAACAAGAGCAAGAACGGAGATCCATGGTCCAACAGCTGCTTGTCTCAAAGGATGCCTATGACTCGAGCGCAAAGAGTTTCCCGTGCTTGTCTATCTGAGGCTTCAGCAGGCTTGGCAGGAGGACATGAAAAGTTGTCACCGCGCCATGATGAAGCTGGTCTCAGCATGTTTCAGCCACAATACTGCGCAAGAAGCTGTGAGCCAGTATGTCGCGTTGTGATGTATTCCAGCTCGGGTATGGGTGTCCAAGTCGAGTATACCACTTTCAATCTGCCAGGAGTACGACATGCTCCTCCAATGTCAGTCTGAGAACCCAGAGCCTGCGTGACAGATGCAAAAGCCCGCCACGGTGTGGACAACTCACTTTCATGTCGCCGTGTCGCCAGCACGTGATCTGTACCTGCCGCCCGCTGCGTTTTTGCGTTGCGAACTAGCTTTGCACGGACAGCTAGCTGCAGAATGACCACCTCAGTGATTGCTGTTGTCTTGTGTTCTTGATTCTCCAGATACAAAACTCTAGTGTGCTTCCCACCAGCACGCCAAGCTCAGCCTCAACAAGGTCCCAAACAAGGCCAGAAGCTCTAGGCCCTACAGGCTCGGGACTTCCGGTTGCAGCCGGCCTACGGGCTGCCAGCCCACCCAGGCGGCCAAGCCCGCCCTCTTTCAGAGATCCAACACCGTGCTCCAAGAGCTTTCCGGCAGGCGCTTGCCGAGATGGCAGCGATGCGGAAGCAGCTGATCGAGTACCTCGAGGCCTGTGCCGGGGCCGGGCGGGCTTTGCGTCTGAAATGGAGTGGAGATGGGAACTGCGAAAAGCAGGCAAACAAGGGCTTCGAGGACTCTGAGGTCCTGTGCAAGGACAAAGGCGAGGAGGCTGGTGTCTGCTGCCCCAGCTTCGCCAAAGCTTCTTTGCAGGTTGGGACCACGAAGTGCTTGTGGGCGCCATCAAGTCCTTGCAGGCTGAGGCGCTGCGCAAAGCTGACCTGCGCCTTGAGCTCATACGCGGACTTCCGTGTCCGCCCGACAGGAGCAGGTCACCGCGGAGCCCATCAAGCGCGAAGGCGGGCTTTTCTGGGTCTCTGCGGAGTCTTTGCCGCGCTTTTGACCCTCAGGCTGGAAGCTGACCGAGGAGGGCGTCCAGTACATGGAGAAGGGAAGCCCGGAGTTCCAGGTCGCCGCGGGGGGCTTCCCCGGTGCTCCGATCCGAGTCCCTGAAACCTCAGGTTTTCAGCTTCATCAAGTCGAGGGGCTCCGTCCCGAATGCAGACGTGGATGCCGCTCTTGGTGCCGTTGCCAAGATCGGCACCGCGCCTACCTGATCTCCAAAGACTCCGTTATTGCCGCCACTCAAGCTTGTCTCTGCCAGAGCAGGCCTCGGGACTTGCATGAAGAACAAGTGGGTCTCCATCGATAAGGCCACCAAGGCACGGGCACAGCAACCATGGCGGGAATTAGCAAGGCCCCGAACATCAGTTGCTTGCAGGTCTGCACGCCCTCCGTGGATTCCGTGGAGGACGGCGTCCAGAAAGAGCTCTCGTCTTTGAGCACCTTAGACAAGGCCAGGCAGGGATTCTCCGACCAGCCCGGACCGTCCCCTCTTGGAGCAGTCGGCTTTCGGAGGCGAAGCTGGATGCGCTCAAGAAGCGCAAGCTCATAGCGCCAACGAGCCTGACGGCCTTCAAGGCAAAACTCCTTGAGCATGGCATCTCGCAAAGTCTGACTGAGTCTGACTTCGACAAGCTGATCGGTGAAGGTCGAGAGGAGCGACAAGTTCTCAGCTTCGTCTCAGAAGGCAGTTGCCGACCTGACGGCCGAGATGATTCAGAAGGCAGAAGCAACTACTGGCATGCTTGCGATGTACGTGCATCGAGCCATTGTGCAGGGCACGTGGAGCAGCACCACTTTCAAGCCCTTCAACCTAACAAACGTCAGCGGTGTGCCTTGCACTGGTGGACACCTGCATCCCCTCAACAAGGACCCATCTGCATAGTTGAGCTGTCAGAGTAGTGTGTGCCGTCCGCTGACTTGGTTTCTGTTTGGCTGTTGCTCATGTTAGTGCCGGCAGGTAAAGACAGAGATGCGCCAAATTCTGATGCAGATGGGCTTCGAGGAGATGACCACAAATCAGTGCGGACCTGAACACATGCCAGGATCAGCACTGTAGCAGCTGCACGGGCGTGACAAATCTTTGCTACTGTCTCGGTGGGATGGCTTGTGTGCAGCGCTACCGTTACCATCAGGTGGGTGGAGAGTTCCTTCTGGAACTTTGACGCTCTTTTCCAGCCACAGCAGCATCATGGCAGCATTTCACGACGAGCTTCCGGCACACGCTGCCGTCGCAATCCTGTTTCCTCCTCGACCTTGGCCTTCCAGCAGCAGCGTCAGGCCATTCCGAGTCAGGGAGGGGATTGTTGCTGTTGCTGTTGCTCGTTGTTCTCGCTCGTCTCACTCCTTTAAGGGTTGAACTCCAGCTTGCAATCGGGAGTGCTTCCGACGGCCTTGAAAGAGACGTGGTCCGTTTTCTTGCCGAGATTCCCATGTAGCATTCGGATTTCCACTCGCCAACCATGAACAAGAACAGACTTCTTCCGATTCCCGTGTTTGTGTTTCGTGTCGCGTGCCTTCGCTGTGAACTTTCGAATGTAGTCGGAAGCCGAGGCATCCAGCGCGGGATGCCCACGACACCTTTTTCATGGAGGCTTCGGCAAAGCCGTGTTGTGACACCTCTTGAGCAAAAACGGTTGCAGGAGCCCAGCAGGGCGCAGGACATCCCGGAAGAGTACCTTGCGAAAGTGAAGGAAATGCATGAGTGGCGGGCTCGATGACGATGCGAGTGGCAAGTCAACAAGGGCAGTGTTCGATTCTCCAGCAGTTGTAACAGCGACTTTGCAGTCAGGAAGGGTGGCCAGGGATCCATCGGATGGCGCTATGACTGGAGCGAGGAGAATTGCGCAGCATCTGGTTGTGTGTTTTAAGAGCCAAAAATGTTGGGGGGGATGCCGAATCAAATCTTTGGCTGCTGAAATTGTGGTACTTGGGAGTCTCATGCAGCATCCGGCAGAGATCGTGGAAACCACCCCGGCCTGCGTGTCTTTTGCCATCGCAAAGTATTGTGTAAAGGATGGATGATCATGCAGATCTGATTAGACTGTTCAGCAGCGAGGTGTATCGTCAGGGGTGGCGATACTATAAAATATAATATGATATGAGGATATATTAATATTAATGAGGATTTAATAACATCTGCAGACACATAATGATGATAATAATAGCAATAAATATCAGTAACAACAGCACACACACATGTGTATATATATATATATATATATGTATATACTGTAGATGTATATACATACATGCATACATACGTACATACATATACATGTGTACATATCATATTATGCATTATGTCATCTATAGATGTGCGCATTACGTGCTACATATGATTTGCTCGAAGTTTTTGTATGTATATATCAACATACATCTATGCATGCATACATGTAGACACACATCGTATTCGCAGTATTATATATCATTGCACGTTGTGTAGTGTGAATCTTATGGTATAAACTTCTACGGTTACAATTCATAGGTGTTTCTAGTTGTTTGTATGTATATATATATACACATGCATATCCATACTTATAATTTCACTAGTGTTTTTTATGACCAGTAGCATTATTATATCACTTCCCGTTTTTATACATGACTGCAGTTGTTATATCACATTTGTTGCGTACTAGTTTGTCTTCTTATGCACAAATCACACAAATATATACACATACATATACACAACATATTGCTATCTGTCTGTCTACATGTATATTTATTTACTCATCATATAACCATTTTGCATATGGCTTGCGCTCATTGCTCAGCCTTCGTTTTCCTGCCATATGCACACATCGTTGCGTGAAGTTTGTTGCAAAGCTCATGCGTCTGCACGGCATATGGGTATGGATGAGCCTTCAGCTCATACGGGGCACCATCTTAGATGCATCCGCTTTGTAGTCCATCCCCCGGTGGAGGCGAGGGCTGGGAGGACCTGTAAAACGACTCGAGAGGAAACCAGACAGCAGGTATTATGTTCACTGTGCTCCGTGCCGTCAATAAGCTACAAGTAGCAAGCATGACTTGCGCTCACTGCTCACCCTTCGTTTTCCTGATCCGTGTGACAAGGTTAGAGGAAGGCATCCTGACAGCGGCCGTGCCGGAGAAGAGCAGGGGTCCCATGCATCCGTACAACGAAAGAGAGCACTTGTTGGCCTGTGCCTGCAAGGTGGCAAACCTCTCTAGCCAGCGCACCAGACGGGCAGCAGCATGTGCTTCCCAGTGTTTACACTGACGGCTTGCCTCCCATCCAGGATCTGCGCCCCTAGGCCCCTACGGTGCCGACCCACAGGTGCTAGCTCTACGGCTCCAAGACCAGCGTGGCCGCCCCAGTGTGGCCTTGGGGCTTGCGTGTCCGTGCATTGTGGAGATGTCGTGAAAAAGGGCGACAAGGTTGCGAGCATCCGAGCAACCGAGCAAGCTATCCTTCGCCTTATCCTTTGCCTGCCACCGTCGCCAAAGTTGTCCAGGAGGTGCTCATTCTCGACCCAACCGGCGCCGTGCTTGGCGAGATCAAAGCTCAGGTGCAGGAGAAATCGACGGAACTGTATGCTTCTCGCTGAGACTGCAGCCGTGCCGCCATGGACAAGTCGGAGGTAAGGTCGTTTACTGCTGAGTGCTTCACCCAACCTGGGTCCTGTTGAAAAGTTTTTACAAGGATTTGTGAGGGGCAAGGCGACTAACCAGAACAAGGTTCTTCAGCATTTGAATGAGGACTGCCTGTTTATCGACATCCTGCCTCGGACGACCACCACAACAACCACAACAAGCAACCACCGCAACCACAATCGGCAACGATCGACAATCAACAGCAACCGACAACAATCAATCAACCAACAACAAGAACAACGACGACAACCGCAACAACAGCAACAACAGGAACAACAGCAACAACGGCAACAACGGCAACGACAGCAACAGCAACGACAACGACACCAACAACAACACAAGCAGCAGCAGCAGCAGCAGCAGCAGCAGCAGCAGCAGCAGCAGCAGCAGCAGCAGCAGCAGCAACAATAACATACAACAAACAACAAACAACAAGCAACAAGCAACAGGCAACAAGCAACAAGCAACAAAAGAAGCAACAAGCAAGCAACAACAAGCAACAAACGCAACACAGACAATGAGTAGTTGGTGTTCGGGGCGGGTCTGGGGGAATGAGTGGCTGGTTTTCGGGGCGGGTCAGGGGAAATGATTGTGTGCCACCAATAATCTGCTCCGAAGGAGTTTAGAATACCTGCGCCTGGCACTGATTGCCCAGACGATCATGGTGCATGATGTTGCATCATGGTGCAACCTTTCCGCGACTCTAGCTATTGACAAGAGGCGATCGATGGTAACGCGCAAACAACTCACTGCGCAGACGATGTTCTGGTGCTAAGCAAACACGTGGCTGCCCCTAGCATGGCGCTAACAACCTCGACGAGTCAAGTACTCCCCGTTCCGAGACTCCCATCAAGCAATTTCATACTCCGTGCCCTCAGTGCGTGGCAAGTGAGCGTGTGTGTCTGTGTGCCTGTTTGTCTGTCAGTCCGTCTGTTTCCTTGTTGTCTGCTTGTTTTTTTTGGTTGGATTTGGCATGGGCTAGGGTGCGAGGCAGGACCGCGTTGCCCGCAAGGGCGGCGGCCACCTGCAACTTGAACCAACTTCTAAGTCTTTGGCCACCTGGCGCAAGAGGGGGTTTAACCCCTTCAGACACGCCGGCAGGGGCCCCAGGGTGCGCCTGGAAGTGTCGGCCAAAAACAGCGCCCAGAAAGCACATTGCGAGCAAGATCGACCAGTTGCCGAGCTCCAGGGACCGAGGCCCAGGCTGAGCCATCGTCCTTTGCCTACCCCCTTGAAGGCGAGCCAGCAAGAGATTACTTGAGTCGCATCGTTAAGGAGGCAAAGCATGAGCACACCACCATAGCCCACCGTAGGGAGGGAAGGCACCAGCCTCAGAAACATGCACGGTTGCTCAGAGGAGCTCCTTGCAACTGGGATGCTCAAGACGTGTTAGAATGCCTCCTTGACGCAGGCAAGGACGTGCAGGTGATTAGGCCACCAGGGCGAGTCAAGACCTGGCTTATGAAGGCCACGGTCAACGACTGTGATGAGCTAGGTGTCACTGCGATCTCTGCCGCGACCCAGACTCTGCTCTCGAGCCGCGCTCAGACCGAGGTCCCCCGCAAGGTGGACACGGTTGAAGTTCTCAAGGGCCCGTTGCAAACCTTTAATGTCATAAGAACTTGGCGGCCAGGGGCTGTGCCGCAGTCAACTATTTCATTTGGTGTTTGTTTGGCGTTATTTTTGTGTTTCAGTTTGGCGTTTTTTTGGCGCTTTTTTTTCGATTGGCGTTTTTTGGTGTGTGAGTTTGGCGTTGTTTTTCGATTGGCACTTTTTGGGGCTTGAGTTTGGCGATTTTTTGGAGTTGTGTTTCGATTGGCATTTTTTGGTGTTTGAGTTTGGTGGTATTTTGGATTGCTTTATTTCGTAATGTTGTATGCTGTGCTTGAGCATGTCCTATCTTGTTGCTGTTGGAGTATATTATTGGTGTCTTGTTTGCACGTAAGTGCCTGCTGGTTGTGCTTCATGGTTGCTAATGTCTAGTGGGCCTAAGGCTGCACGTGTGCCCGTGCGCTCGGCTCCTGAGAAGCCCTAGCCTCTGCGCTTTGCGTTAGGGTGACAGCCATCTACACCAATTCCAGACACATTCAGCTCGGAGGGCCCGGAGGTTGCTGGAGGATAGGTTGTTCACGTTTTCAAGGGACAGTACAACATTCTTGGCAAGGGGAAGCCAAAATTTAAGGACACTACGCTTGAGGGACAGTACAGCACTTTCAGGACGTCCTAGAGTTCTAAAATGCTGTACAGTCCCTAAATTTTGGTTGCCCAGAGGCTACATGTTAGGAACAGCACAACACTGTAGAGCCATTGGCCCGCAAAAGTTCTGTCTGTGCCTAAATGTTGGGCTTTCAAAGTCAAAAGTGCTGTCTGTCCTTACAAGCCTATTCGCCAGAGACCTTCCGCTCGGAGGGCCCGGAGGATGCTATAGGCTTTTTGAAGTCCTACAGTAGAGCTCGAAGGTGCTGTATTGTCCCTAAGTTCTGCTTCCGCTGAGGCCACAATTTAAGGACAGTGCAGCATGTTAGAACCCCGGGACCTCAAACGTGTTGTACCGCTCTTAGATTCTGCAGCTCCAACGGCCAAATTTTAGGGACAGCACATCACTTTGAAAGCATTGGAACTTTCAAAGTGCGTCCCTAAATTTGGCTTCTGCCAAACCCAAACTAACAGGACAACACAGCCCCCCATGACTCTGGGACTTCCAACAATGTTGTATTGTACAAGTTGTACGGTACGGATGTTCATCATACATTCCTTCCCAACATTTCCCAACCATACAACTAGCCTGGCCTTTGTTCGTTCGCAGGCACTTGTACCTTCGATCGTTCTCGGGAACCAGATCTTTGTGTGCAAAATGTTCGTGTAAAGAGATTTTGCAAATATGCGATGAGCACAACATCTGTTTTACAAAGAAGCCGGTTTCACACTGGCATTCACAGCACTGTATGCACGTGGAGTAGTTAGGTTCGGGACATCGTGG
>CAJNDV010005002.1:119443-130148 GCA_905221635.1 Symbiodinium sp. CCMP2456 | reverse complement strand
TGTAGGGTTTGGGGATTAGGATTTAGAGTTTAGTTTTTTTTTTCTCGAGCTGTAGGCCTGAAGTTAGGGCTTTCATGTTCAGGGCTTTAGCGTTTTAGGCCTTTAGGGCTAGAGGGCTTGAGGTTTTGAGGGTTCAGGGTTTAGAGGTTCGGGAATGCAGCTCAGTTTTCCGGACTAGTCTGTTCAGAATCGTTTTGATGGGATGTGCCCGTCTGCTGTCTCATACAGAGTTCGCATATTCATCCCATGTAGTGTTATCCGAACATTTGTGCTTTGTTGTCGGTGTTTGTTTCGCTCGGGTTCTTGCATTACATCAGCAATATACAAGCCCGAGGAATTCGTCATAATCATAATTGCTATTCCTGGGAATTCTTCAAACAACGTATAACTATACTATAATTGAGCCCCGAACCCGCCCAGTATGTAGGCCCGTACAGTTTACAGCCAAATCTTTTGTAGTACCCTTTAACAGGAACTCTGTTCTGATTCGCAAGGCCCCTATACTAAACTAAACCTTACGGTACCCTGCAAGGAGCCCCTATAGTGCCCCTTGAGAAGGAACCCTCCTAGTACCCTCTAGAGAAGCCCTATTCTAACTATGAAGGTCTCCATTTGGGGCCTGGGGCAAGGTAGGGTCCGAAAATTCAAGCTGAGAGGCCCGTGCACCGAGACGATGTACATCAGAACAAAGAAGAGAAGAATACTTTGGGTTTGATGGGTGTTGAGATGGTTTTTAGGGTTGTTGGGTTTAGGGTTTCTGGTTGTTGGGCTTAGGGTTTAGCGTTCTAGGATTTAGGGTTTAGTGCTGTTGGGCCTAGGGTTTAAGGTTTTTAGATGGCTTTCCGGGTTTAGGGTATACGGTCTCGCGTTGAGGGGTTTAAAGTGCAGGGTGGAGGGCTTTGCTATTGAAGCAATGTGATTACTAAACCCTAAACCCTAAACCGTAAACCCTACTGCGGCCGTTCAGGACAAGGTCTCGGGTTTTGCTATCACCCGAGCTTTGGTGGAACGCGACTCGCTGTTCACCTGTTTGGAGTTAATATGGCGCGGCCTTAAGAATTATGTATATTAATCTGGGGGCTCCTTACTATAAATATAGTATATTATACACCCAAAACCCTATTGAAATTATTGAGGCCCCTATATTAAGCCTTTGAGCCATTGAGGCCTGTTTGCGTGCAGGGCTCGCTAGAACGGTTAGTGGCTGACTAGCCTAGGACCTAAAACTCGTTGCAGCCAGGCCCCACAAGCTGCTCTTTTCCCAAGCTCAACACAAGCAGCCTAAGCCCCAAACAGCAAGAACGGTCCAACATCCAAACCTTGAAAGCCCTCCCATCCCAATCCCCCGACGTCGCAGCGTGCTATGGTTGTAGCCCCGAGAACCCTAAACCCTAAGCCCTAAACCCCTAAACCCTAAACACCAGGTATGGCTCGAACTACACAGGCTGGCCGTGGGCCTTCGCATGAACAAACCTCTAGGACTCTAGGGTTTGGGGTTCAGGGCCTTGCAACAAAAAATCTGGGCTTGGTCCGTTTTGTGTCTATGTCGCTGTAGCTTTTGGGATGTTTGTTTGAGCTGCCACACACCCCTAAAAGACCCTAGCGACTTTAAGCTGTGCGGCGTAGAGTGGAGGGTCTGTCCGGGTAGTTTGCGAATTTAGGCTCGCTTTGTGGATGCCGCAAACTGCACGTTGCTACTACAACAAGTACTCTAAACCCTAAACCCCCAAACCCTAAACCCTCAACACCTAAACCCTGAACCCTAAACCCTAAACCCCTAAACCCCAAACGCTAAACCCTAAACCCCAAACCCTATTACAACTAGCGCTCCAACAGTCTGAACGATGGTAATAACCCAAAGGCTCCATGTACCTTTATAGTAGATACTTAGGCCTTCAAGGGGTCCCTATATAGGTACTTTAAGGCTTAAGTATCTACTATATGGGTACATGGACCCTCAGGGTACTAGATTTCCCCCACCGTCCCGGCGCGGCCATCGGGCTGCAGCCAGGAGTGCCAGAGACATGCAGTAGATTCAGGGTTTAGGGTTTAGGGTTTGGGGTTTGGGGTTTAGGGTTTAGGGGTTGGGGTTTAGGGGTTGGGGTTTAGGGATCGAACTGTCCTATTGCACAGACAGAAAAGATGTACAGTGAGGTCATAGGAAAATGCAGTGTGATTTATACTTCATCGGAAACCGCTGAAAGTCAGCGATTCGAGCCCGATTCCTTGAGTGCTGCTGGAGAAACTTTATGCAGACGATTTTGCACAACCTACGTAACCCCACCCCTGCCACGGCAAATCTTCAAGCGGGTTGATACCTTGCTTCGAATTGCAGGCTTGCAGGCTTGAGGGTTTCGGCCACAGGCCATGCTATAGCCTGTCAGATGCTGTTTTTTCGGTTCGTGCTGGTTGAATGCTCGTAGCCGTATCTACTATCGCATGTGTTTCGTATCGAGGGCCGGGCATTGGGCACCTGTCCTCTTGATAAATTCCTCGCAGTTCTTGCTTTGGGCGGTGAGGCAGGCGCTGGGTTCTTGCAATTTATAACGCATAGTCTGAAATGTCATAAAATACATCATATAACAGTTTAATGAAGCAAACTAAACCCTAAACCCTAAACCGTGACCCCAACTTTAAAAAACCTAAACACTAAAGTATGATACGTTATGGTGTTCTTTCGTTTCAGGTTTCCTGTCCCCTTTGACTGCTAGAGGCGGTCGACTCGTAGGGGCAGACGCGACCAGAGTCCAATTTGTGAGGCAAGGGTTTACTGTATGATCTGTCGTTATAATATAGGGTTTAGAGTTTAGGGTTTAGGGGTTAAGGTTTAGGGGTTAGGGTTTAGGAAATGCAGACAGTACATTCTGGTTCTTATATTATGCTATGTTACACTGTACTGCATTACATTATACCATACTGTATGTCCTACCATGCTACACTTCATTTCCTGAAGGCTTCATGTTGGACGCCCGAGGTATAGTAGCTCTTTTCTTGAAGACTTCTTTCCCACCTCGTTACAAGCTCTTTCATTCTCTCGGCTCGCTTTCAACTGCACTGCCCTAAACCCTAAACCCTAAACCCTAAACCCTAAACCCTATACCCTATAAACCCTAAACCCTAAACGCTAAACCCTATAAACCCTAAACCCTGAACCGCTCCATGCGAGCAGGCGTGCAGCGGTACAGCAAGATGGGCAACCTGTGCTACAATTGGGGTGCCCGGCTCAGCGCGGCCCTAGGCTCCATTGTAGTTCCTTTTTGTGGTTTATGTTTAGGATCCTAAACCCTAAACCCTAAACCCCAAAAAGGAACTACAACGGAGTTCGACGCAGCTCCGGCCCGGTGTTGGGCTGTACGGTGCAAGGTCCCGCGTGCAAAGGTGTTGCAGAGTTCTAGGGTTTAGGTTAGGGTTTAGGGTTGGGGTGGTGGTGGTGGTGGTGGTGGTGGTGGTGGTGGTGGTGGTGGTGGTGGTGGTGGTGGTTCGAGACCTTCTGAAACTGTGCGTACTGTCCAAGACTGTTTGCTTCGGAGTAAATTTGTATGGATCCCAGACTCGACTGGATGCCAGAAGCATGAACATGTTTAGTGGCTCGAAAGGTCATCTTTGGCGTTTAGGTCCCACACAAAGCCATGTCGTTTCGATTCTTTCTACTGGCGTGGTTGACTGTCCTTCGTCGGTGCAGTGCACAGGGCGGCTTCTCGGGTGTGTGGCACTTGGTCGATGCCCTCTCCGTCGTGTGCCCAGCCGGCAAAGGATCGGCAACGGTGACGATTGAGAAGCCAACAACTTCCGAGTATGAGCCACACATTTTCACCATCTTCCGTACGGCAAAAAGCTCTGTAAGCCTGAGCTTCATTGCCAAGGATGCGACTGGCAAGGTGGTGACCGACCAGTCAAACGGAATCACCTTGCATGCGGGTACATACCGGCGGCTGTCTGGCTTGGGGTCAGAAGACACCAATGTTTCGGCCAGAGAGCTCTGGGGCATGCGGCGGCGCATGTCCTCTGGTTCCCGTCGTCGGACCGGAAGCGGTGGTGGAGGTGGTATCAACCTAAACCCCACCACCTGGTTCTCCCCACGGCGCCGGATCTCAACGCCTACATACCCCGCGGCATCCACCGGATTCGGCGCCCCACGCCGTCGCAGTGCGGCAGTGCCTGCAGCCGCCGGTGCTGGTGCTGCAGGCGCCGCAGGCGCTTATGGAAGCCCACGCCGACGAGGCACCATGGCTCCAGCGCCAGGCGCCGCCGGAGGCTACGGATTGAGTCCTCGGCGTCGAAGCTCTGTTAGCGCCGCGACTGGCTTCGGGTACAGCAGCGTCCGGAGGCGCCGTACTTACATCGCTGGGGGTAGCTCCAGCTACAGCAGCTTGATTGCATTCGGAATCTGTCGGCGCCAGGCACCTCGGGTAGTTTGGGTCCAGGGCTTAGGGTTTGAGTTCTATGATCTATGGTAGCTGACCGATGTCTAGAGTCCCGTAGCCGAGCTCAAACCCAAAACTCATGGCGTTGAGCTGCTTCTTAGCCGCTACACTTTTACTGCCCTCCTTCGTGGAGAGTTCAACCCTGAAACCGTATCCTGGGTTCTTGTTACTGTTAAGGGATTTAATTTAAGCTACCACAATAGTAAGGTAACCATGTTATTTACCATAGATCCCTAGTATGGTAACTGAAGTTATAAATTAAATCCCTTAGCAAGAACCCAGTATCAGGCAACCCGTACAGCAGCTCCTACATGGGCTCCTACGGCTATCCGAGCACGGGCTATGCCATGTCAGCTTTCGGAGGACGGGAGGGCATTCAAAGCCTATAGAACCTAGGGTTCAGAAGGTTTGTGCTTCAGGCAACCCTAAACCCTAAACCCGAATGGGGTTTAGGTTTGAGGGTTGAGGGTTCAGGGTTGAGAGCTGAGGGTTAAGGGTTTAGGGATAGGATTCTACGTTTTGGGCTTGAGTTCTTTGGGGGCCCTGAGCTCCGTGCTTGCTTCTAGAGCCTAGGGCCTAAGTTGTAGAAGATCTGCTGTCCTAAAGCCTACACTTGAACTCGGTTTAGGGTTTAAGGGTATTGGGGGCTTGGGTTTTGGTGCTTTTAGGGTTGTAAATGATGACCAAACTCTACTTCTGCTTGCGCATCACCTCAAACGAGGTAGTGATGACCTTGCTGACTCAGTCCCTTGATTGTCCAAGTGCAGCAAATCTCAGATCCGGAAGCGAAGAAGCCCAGGGAAGAGGAACAGCTCAGGTTTAGTCTAGAATAGAGGCCTGAATGAGTAGTGAGTGGTGATAGTCTTCCCCGATTCCAGAACCCCCATGTCCCAAGACCCTATATTGATGATAAAGGGCTCTTCGTCACAGTTCAGGAATGGTTGCTGGGTCTCCTTATCTAGTCAAGGTTTTTGGAGGCCACGATGTTCTAAATCAAGCCAAAAGCAAGACTCGAGGCTCTCGGAAAACCGAAACCCGAAGCTCTGAACCCCTAGGAACCCTTAAGCCCTGAACCCTAAACCCCTAAACCCTAAACCCTAAACCCTGAACTCCTAAACCCTCAACCCTACAGCCTCGTCCCCTCAGCTGATAGACCTGAGCTTCTTTCCGAAGCCCGAAAGCTCAAAGAGGGTTTACGGGTCAGGTTCAGGGTTTAAAGAGGGATTCGGGTTTAGTGTTTAGGGGTTTAGGGTTTAGGGGTTAGGGTATAGGGCACGGCACAGGCCATACGCCACTGAGCACATCTTATGGATACTCCGGAAGCTTGTCAGCACCAGACGTGGGCCTCTTACAAGCAGACTCGTAGAACCAAGCAGGCGAAGCGGAACAGTAACCCGACGCCCTAAACCCTAAAAACCTTAACCCTGAAGCCCTAAACCCTACACCCTAAATCCTAAGCCCTAAAACTCTAAAACCCTAAAACCGTACAGCCTACAACCCTCAAGCCCTAAACCCTACACCATAAACCCTAAACCATAAACCCGAAAATCCTAAACCCTATCAGTATGTTCAATCTGTCGATCATGATTGTTGGTATATGGTGTCTGCGGAGTCTTGTCAGAACTTCCCTGCACTGAGTTGGGGTTCGGGGTTTGACGGTTTAGGGCTTGGGGTTTAGGGATTGGGGTTTTGGACACTTGTTTACGTCGAAGTATCAGGGGTGCATGAGAGTACTCACATCGAGCAAACAAGGTCTTTCTCGTAAGTGGGCAACCCTAAACCCTAAACCCTAAACTTATGACGGCGAAGCATTGGAAGTGTAGGGGAGCCATCCATTTAATTAAATTAGGAGAAAAATACAAAATGAATACGAACCAGATACAAACGAAAATAGGATTGGTACAAAAAATGCAAAATAAGTACGATATAGAAATAGGGGAAGAATACGAACCAGGTGGGAAATAATAAAGAAAAAAGCAGAACATGAAATGCCCGCGCCAAAAAGGGACATTTTCGTTACACGTTTTGTTCGTGTATGTTTTACACTATGTTGTCTTAAGTCTGGTGTGTTGGGGCCAAAACTGACTTATTGTTCGTCCTATTTGTGTCCTATTTTTCCTATTGTTTTCTCATTTATTTCCTACGGTTTTCGTATTCATTTCCTATTCTCCAATCGTATTCATTTCGTATTTAATTTGTATTATATCCCTAATTTAATAAACGGATAGATCTGGAACACTTCCATATGCTTCGCCGTCTTAATCCTAAACCCTAAACCCTAAACCCTAAACCCTAAACCCTAAACCCTAAACCCTAAACCCTAAACCCTAAACCCTGAACCCTAAACCCTAAACCCTGAACCGAAACAAGGTCTTTCTTGTAAGTGGGCAGAGCGGGGGCCTTCCGAGGTAAGGGTTTAGGGTTTAGGGTTTAGGGTTAAGGGTTTAGGGTTTAGGGTTTAGGGTTTAGGGTTTAGGGTTTGTTAAGCGGAAGATTTGAGGGAAGCGAAACGGGCAACATCGAAAGTCCCTGGTTTAGCGGGACGAGGGTCCAACCTTGAAGTCACTCAAGGAGCGCATTCGTGTTCTATAGTAGAAGACTGCCCCAAAGCCATGTTGGTTATAGCGAATGATGCCAGGTGCTAACTCCTGAAAACACATATTCCGTACTAGACCCCTGCACCCTAAACCCTGCACCCAGAGAACCCAATACCCCTTAATTAAGGAATATACTTTAAATCATGATATTAAGGCTTCTATCATTTAAGGTATATGTCTTAATTAAGGGGTATTGGGTTCTCTGGGCAAGTCGGCGCACCGACCCAGGGATGAACGCGTACCAGGGCAGCTCGGGCTATACCATCGCGATGGCCGGTGGAGCGGGACTGCTTGTCGGATATGGAGTCGCTTGGGCTTGGTCGGAAAACTTACTAATACGGCTGATGG
Source organism: Symbiodinium sp. CCMP2456 (assembly GCA_905221635.1). Classification (NCBI taxonomy): domain Eukaryota; class Dinophyceae; order Suessiales; family Symbiodiniaceae; genus Symbiodinium; species Symbiodinium sp. CCMP2456. Next base: position 122,779 of record CAJNDV010005002.1, on the reverse strand, counting down.
TCAAAATCCTGCATGACCTTATATACCTAAACTATGGGAATTATGGTATTATACTATATTTGGGTCATGCAGAATTTTGTCCATCAACAATAGTACCTAGTCGTGGTCTAACATGCTGGAGCCTGCTTCCAAGTCTTCCGTCCCCTCTATTTGAGTTTGTGGCATCTGATGTATGAGTGTACACACACAAGACAGAGACGCACACACACACATATATATATATATAATATGTAGATATGTGTGTGTGCACATGTATACAAGCATGCATGCATACCCGCTTCTTCCCTTAGTTCACCATTCAGTTTTGTATAGGTTGATTCGGATGGCCGTGAGTTCGTATCTACAGACATGCTCGTCGTGCCACGAGTAACTTTTCAGTTTCGTCTGGTTATCGTCGCAGCTCCAAGAGGGCTGCTGTGGCCGGAACCTACTCAAAAGGAATAGCGGTGCACCGACGACGCTGTGAGCGATTTCTAAGGTCGGCAGTTACGGGATGCATCCGTACTACCACCACCATGGATATTCCTGGGGCGGGTACAATCGCCAGGATGCGGGCACGGGTGTATGCTTCGGCTCAGAAATATCAAAACCCCGAAACGCAACAGCGGCAATAGCGATGTCGCCTTAAGCTCCTCAATACTCGTGAGACAATAGGATAGGTACGACAGATACGACAGTCCCTAAGCCCACACTGTAGACCTTTGATGAATTAAACCGCCCCCCTTTAACAAGCGATTAAACCAAGGATCCCTACATGAACCCTAAGCGGCCTAAACCCTAAACCCGACCGGGGACCCTGCTGAACCCTACTTCTAACTAGCTCTCTGAGCAGGGACCTCATTGAGAGGGTCTATATCTTCAGGGTCCCCCCTAATTCCAACTCCCACTTTAGCGTTCAGGGCTCAGGGCGTAGAGTTGAGAAGGCTTTGGGGTTCAACGGTTCAGGGTTTAGGGTTTAGGACCCTAAACCCTAAACCCTAAACCTTCAGGGTTTAGGGTTTAGGACCTCAGGAGCCCCAGACAGCCATAGTGAGTGTTGTCTATCAGCTGCACCAGCCAGTTGCGGTAGCAACAGTGGTCGCAGTATGAATTAAAGAGGTCTTCTTGGTTTACCAAGTGGCTGTGATACCGATTAGTTGCAATGTCGCTGATATTCGTGGTCAAACTGGCGTTGATGAATAGTGAAATTTGCAACGATTCTTCGGCAACATCGCTGTATGTATATTTTTACATCGACAGGATAGGGTCCTTTTCAATCCTCTCATGACCTAAACCCCTGAACCTTAAACCCACAACTCCTAAACACCAAGCCCCAACCCTGAACCCAAAGCCCTACCACCCTAAACTTTAGAGCGACAGGATATCTACGGAATGCCATGTACATCCGGGACGTGGTCGGGCTCCTGCAGCTCTTGCGTGAGTCTTTATGGCGGCCCCTCAGCCCAGACAGCTGAAATTAAGGTCCCTTTGAGGGTTTAGGGTTTAGGGTTCCTGGGATCTACAAGCGTTTCTATATGGGTTTCTATAAGGGTTCGATGTGGGTAGTGATCTAAATTGGGGTCCCTTTTAGGGGCCTTTTTATAAGGGGGCCGTACTATCTTGGGGACCTAAAGTGGGGCCCTAATTTAGAGAACCACTCACATACTGCGACTTCCAGGGCAGATAGTGGGGCATCTTAGTAGCCAGGGTTGTAAATAGGGTATAGGGTACTCACTTTACAACCTATCCATGTATCTATCTGTCTAGCTACCTCTTTTGCTCCAGATGACTTTCCATCCACATACTCATCTATCCACGTGGTGGTGGTGGTGGTAGTGGTGGTGGTGGTGGTGGTGGCGGCGAGTGTGCCTTTAATTCGAAAAAGCATGGCTTGATAATCACAGCATGATGTCTTCCATCCACGCTTTTGCAGTCCGAGGTTCCTCCTGCAACCCTAAACCCTAATGTAGGAACCTGATTAAGAAACCCTGGGTCTTTATTAGGGTTCTCTACATGAGTCCTAATATTTGGGGGATATAGGGCCAGGGTTTCTTAATCAGGTTTCTACATTAAACCCTAAACCCAAAACCCGAGGTTCCTCCTGCAACGTGATGATGTCGCCAAAGATCGACGCCGCGAGGGACGACCTCATGAACACGGGCTTCGCGCCTTCGCAGGTGCCGGGTTGCCAGCTTTGGGTTTTTTTTTTGGGGGGGGGTTTCAGGGTTTTAGGGTTTAAGGGTTTTAGGGATTAAAGGTTTAGGGGTTTAGGGTTCAGGGTCTAGGGGTTTGCAAGTGCACCAACCAGGACCCAAGTGATGATGGCGACTTGCCCAAGTTGTAGTGTTTTCCCCCAACCAACTTCACAAAGGGTAACTTGCCCAAGTCGTAGCAGCACCAAGCGACCCAAGCAGATCAAGCGGCAGCATCCATTTAGCGGTTCCTGTAGTATTTCTACTTTTGAAACTACTGATACTGATACTCCTACTACTACTACTACTACCACTACTACTACTACTACTACTGCTACTGCTACTACTACTACTGCTACTGCTACTGCTACTACTGCTACTGCTGCTACAGCTACGGCTGCTAATACTGCTACTACTACTACTACTACTACTACTACTACAACTACTTTCCTACTTTACTACTTTATTCCTTTACTTCTTTACTACTTTACTACTTGACTACTTGACTACTTGACTACTTTACTAAGTTGCTACTTTGCTTTATTGCTGCTACTACTACTACTACTACTACTGCTACTACTGCTACTGCTGCTACTAGTGCTACAACTGCTACTACTGCTACTACTGCTACTGCTGCTACTACCGCTACTGCTACTACAGCTACGGCTGCTAATGCTGCTACTACTACTACTACTACTACTTTCCTACTTTAATACTTTATTCCTTTACTGCTTTACTACTTTACTACTTGACTACTTGACTACTTGCCGACTTTACTAAGTTGCTACTTTGCTTTATTGCTGCTACTACTACTACTACTACTACTGCTACTACTGCTACTGCTGCTACTAGTGCTACTACTGCTACTACTGCTACTACTGCTACTGCTGCTACTGCTGCTACTGCTGCTACTACTGCTACTGCTGCTAATACTACTACTACTACTACTACTACTACTACTGCTACTGCTACTGCTACTACTACTACAACTACTTTCCTACTTTACTACTTTATTCCTTTACTGCTTTGCTACTTTACTACTTGACTACTTGACTACTTTACTACTTTGCTACTTTGCTTTATTGCTGCTACTACTACTTCTACTACTATCACTACTACTACTACTACTACTACTACTATTGCTACTACTGCTACTGCTGCTACT